>JASAON010001468.1:0-36443 GCA_030849065.1 Jaenimonas drosophilae
TTAGATAGCAGAGGTATAGATGTGTGCATCAACACTCTTCCTTCAAGTGTAGCATCTGACAACACAAGCATTGGCAGGGGGGGTCACTCAGACGTTGCACTCCATCGCTGGGCAAAGACAAAAGAAGGAAGAAGACCGGAAACGTATAACACCGAGATGAAAGAAGGATGATTCTGCGGACCGATTGGTAGTTGGTGACGTCCGAAGACGTCGCCTCCAACACATCAGCACCGACGAAGAGAGCGAGTGGATGTGCTTCACGATATAATCGAGCGACTGAATAAAGATTCCTAGCCATCTTCTACGAGTCACTAGTTTGGCAGGTATCAAGTAGAGGACGCACGATCCATCAATAGAAATCAAAGCTCATACAGCACAGTAAGCTGGCATGACGTCGAGGTATCACCGTCTCCGAAACGGAACCAGAACAGCACATTTCCGGGGTTATGTGCAGTGCGGTCAGGCCTATTCACTCAGCAGATCATGTGATACGCAAACAACGACAGGCACGACAGGTGATTCGTCCAGCGCTGAGTGAGGCCAGGGGGCTCAATTGGGGGAGAGAAGGTCGAAAAACTGGGAATTGACGACGAAACCACCACCGTAGTAATGCGCTCGTGCACAACTTCTCAAAACGTTGTGGGACATGGCACCATGTAGAGCACCACCACACAGGTGCCACACAAAAAAGAAGAAAACTCACAAAAAAAAAGATACGTTGTTTGTCAAACACGAAACAAGAGAGAGCGGAGGACCACTCAAGACGTCGTTTTGGTTTTTTGATGTGCGGCCACACATCGCACAAAGTGTGATGAATATGGCCGCAACGAAGAGAACGCCTCACCGAACAAATCTAGCAACCACATCCAGCCTTGCTTCCACCCAGGGACACCTCCCAGTTGCTGCCGATCTTCAAGTCAACCTTGTCCACGATGAGCGCATCGCCCTCACGGACACACTTGCACTTCTTCCCAGAGGCACGCACCTCTTCAGGATGCTCGCCCTTGAAGCCAAACACAACAATGCGCTCCACCTCATTCTCGAGCACGAAAGTTGACTTCTTCGGGGCATCCTTGTGGGCAGCACAGCGCAGCTTGCCATCAGCGAAGGTGAAGGAGCGGAAGGCGTAGGAACCTTGCTCATAGTCAAAGGTGGTGCCATCATCCACGTAGAGCTCACCAGCTCCACGGCCCTCAGCATCAAGGCATACATAGAGAGTGAAGGGGTCCTTCACAGCCTCGCTTGTGTTGCGGCGCACCGTCATCTTCATGGGGATGATGTGGCCACCACGGAAGAAGACAGGGATGGTGCTCATATCCACGGGCATCGTGTAGGATGCTCCAGACACAGCCTCACCAGAGGGGTAGCGGTACCACTGCGTCTTGGCAGGAAGCACCACGGACACCTCCTTGGCACCCTTCTCCATCACGGGACGCACAAGCACAGACGGGCCAAACATGTACGTACGCTGCTCCTCACGCAGTGCCTCCTGCTCAGGGAACTCAAAGAAGAGTGGGCGGAGGATCGTGTTGCCAAAGCGATGGGCATCATAGAAGACGGTGTAGAGGTAGGGAATTAGTGCGTAGCGGAGGGCCCACGCAACACGCATCTGCGACTGACCTTGCTCAGAGAAGAGGTAGGGCTCACGACGTTCCGTGTCGATGTTGGCATGACCACGGTAGAAGGGGTAGAAGGCACCTGCTTGCATCCAGCGCACAAAGAGTTCCTCTTCAGCATTCTCAAAGAAGCCGCCGACATCGCAACCACAGAAGGGGTAGTTGGAGATGGAAAGTGAGAGGAGCTCGGCAGAGGTGAGGTCGAAGTGGTCCCAGCGACCGGCGTTGTCACCGCTCCACATCGCCGCCATACGTTGAGATCCGGGGAAGAAGCTGCGTGTGAGGATGAAGGGGCGCTCTGGCTTGACACCCTCACCTGCAGCCTCCATCATACCCTGGTGGGTGGCCATGGCGTGCATGAAGCCGTACATGTTATGTACCTGGCGATGCTCCACCTTTTGGCCATCCTCCAGCGTATGGATGGTCGTCTTGGGCATGATCTTGCGGTCCACCTCGAACACTGCGGGCTCATTCATGTCAATCCACGTGTGAATCGTGCGGCAACCGCCTGGATACTTGTCGTCGTGGAACTTCTCCGCAAACCAATCACGCGTGCGCTTGTTGTAGAAGTCAGGCCATGAGCTCATGCCAGGCCAGCACTTGCCTTCAAAGTCGCTGCCATCGGGATTCTTGGTGTAGTAGCCGTTGGCCACCGCCTCCTCATGCATCTCGTAGCCCTTTTCACGGAAGACGTGGGGGTCCTTGATGGTGACGAGCTTGCGGCCCTTCGTCTCAAGACGCTCCAACAGACGTGGGTAATCGGCAAAGGTCTCTGGGTTCCAGGTGAAGTACTTCTTCTTGTCGGTGTGCTCAATATCGAGCCACAAGACGTCGTAGGGGATGTTGTGGCTGTCCATGTTGTCGTCCACGAAGAGGCAGTCCTCGGTGCTCATGTAGTTCCAGCGGCACTGGTGGTAGCCCAGACTGAAGTACTGCGGCAGCATCGTGGGGCCGGTGAGTTGGGCGTGGTTGCGCTGCACCTCCGCCGGGGTAGGGCCAGGGATGAAGAAGAGATCAACAGGGCCAAGCTCCGCCTTCCAGTCGCAGCCCATGACGTCTCCCTTGAAGGGCTTCACGTCAATCTCGGAGCTATTCAGAAAGAGAAGACCCGTCGTGGCCTGTGCGCCGTAGGCCATGACGAAGGGGATCGATCCGTAGAGCTGTGAGCCGCTGTTGATCGGGTATTGGAAGGCGTCAGTGTTGTAGAGTTGGTAGGTGGTATCATCGCGGAGGGCGAGGTCGGCGGCGTGCTCAGGGAGACCATAGAGAGACTTGGCGGCAGGGAATTCAGCGTGGAGTTCCGGGCTCTCAACGTTCTTCACCAGTACACGCGAGAGGACGGCACTGTCGTGGGTGTAGACGAGCTCAAGCGTCTCGCCCTTGGCCTCAACGAAGAGCTTGTACTTGCCAAAGACAACCTGGTTGGCCTCCACCTTCAGGGCGTCCTTGATGGGCTTCGCAACGATGGAGTGAGCGACCTCGTAGCTCCAGCCACTCTCAGGCTTGGCGGCAAGACGAATGGTGCCGTTGCCGTATGCCTCCGCGAGGAGGGCATACTTCCCAAAGGTGGCCACCTTCACAGCGTCGGTCGAAGGCATGGGTTCGATAGGAATCGTTAGGTGATGAAAACAGTAATTGTGTGTGAGAGGGGCAATCTATTCCCAGAAAACAGAAGCACGGAGGAGAGAATGAATGGATGAGGCTGTAGCAGACATACAAAAAGGCGCGAACATAGGACGACTCTGGAAAGGAGTGTAGGTGGACGAAGAACTTCTACGCCACGTCGGCGGATGCACCTACGCCCTCAAGTGCAGAATCCAAGGAGCTGAATCGTAGCCCCATGTGTTCTGCGGTGCGACGGCAGAGATGATGGAGGAATGGCGATTCACTCGCACCAGGACCGATCATGATGGACGATGTGGAGTTGAGGGAGCATGGCGCAACGACGGCGGTGTAGAATTGGGGAAGCCCAGCATTGGGGGTGAGGAAGGAGGAGAGGGAAACCGATGAGGCGGCGCGGGAGATAATCGAGAAGAGGACCGTGAAGCCCAGCGTCTTGCCGGTTTTGTTGTGTAGTTCTTCGAAGAAGGATCCAACGTGGCGCATTCTCTCGTCCACGCACTCTGCGGAGCTGTGGTGGAGGGCCGGAAGATTGTCTAAGAAGACGAGGTCAACCCCTTTGCGCTGCAACGAGTGCAACCACCGAATCATCGCATCGCACTTCTCTTCGCTTAACGTCGTCAAGTGTGCTGGCGCATCACTGGTGGGCCGGTAGAAGAGGAGCACATCCTCGACGTACATGAAGACCACAGACTTCTGTGTTTGGCGGCTTCGTGAGACCGCCGCTGAATTCATCCATGACGAAGATGAGGACGAAGGAGCATGCATCCGCACCAGCACTCGGGGATCTGGTCGATCCCACACATACCCACCGAGACTCAAGCAAGACAAACCTTGGCTACGAGCCTTAACGCCGTGTAGCGGAGGCTCCTCTCGCAGTGACGTGAGGAGGTCGCGATGCCGCATCAAAAAGTTGCTGCACTTCTCCCGACCTCCAGATCCTTCAGACACGTCGCTACCGCTCGCCCGACGGCGCTTCAAGGCCGCCTCCACACGTGCCTCCACGATGCGCCTCACGCCACCATCCACAGAAGACATGCGCACGACAACACGTGAAAATGCCTGAAGCAAAGAACAAGAAGGAGATAAGAAGATGTATGTTTGAGCACGCATCAGTAAGATTCACCAGCCAGAGACAGCCACAGAGGGCAACTGATGGAAGTATGAGTTGTTGGTTGTTGTTGTTGTTGTTGTATAAGGTAGCAAAGACTAATACGCGCCGATAGTGTTTGGGTATAGAACGGCGGATGGAATTGTTGGTTGTGTGCCTGTGAAGATGGCCTTTTACTCCATCGCATGAGGAGTTAGATACCATCCTTCTTCACGCAGACGGAGAGCGATGGCAGTCCGCTCCTCCTCCGTTGCAGTAGAGAGCAGCGTGGGGGATGGCCGAGCGGTATGTGCGGCATGTGTGCCTGAGCAGATGATGAGATGAATCTCCACGTCGTTCATAACAGCGGCATTGGCAACAACGGAGGCAATGCCACCTTCGCTGGTTGGCGTGGCGGTGACGGCCAACGTCATGCGTCGTCCTGACTCCTCACTTTCAGAAGATGCAGAAATGGTAAACGTTGCGTTGGGATCTTCTCCGCTCGCCGCCAAGCGCGCAACGGGCTGGGCCATACTCGCTGTTGGTGGCACCCAATCCACCACGCGCCGGCACAAAGACACAAATGTGCGCGGGCGGAGCTCTGCCATGACATCGGCAATGTCGGGTGTTGCGCCCACGGCTTGGGACGTAGGGTGAAGAAGAAGCACAGGCTCATCACTGGCATTGATGAAGAAGACCTGCACGCATTGTTCTTCAGGGGTTGCGACAGCGGCAGCGTTTTGGTGGCGGTCAACGCCCAACTGGATGGCTGCCTGAAGATCATCGATGCTTCGTGGCCGGCTTACGGGCTCCGTTGGGCTCCCTCTCACGCCACCACTTCGCGGAGAGAGAAGGTGCTGACGGCGCAGGTAGCGCTCGCACTCCTCTGGTGTGAAGCGTTCCTCCTGAAGGCGTGAGGCGGCAGGGTCCAGCAACGCCACAATGTTGATGGTAAATCCCTGGGCATAGCTCCCTGACGCCATCACCGTGATGGGCGTATCTGTGCGTTGTTGAAGAAAGTATGACTGCTCCACGGGAAGTCGGAGTGTGGGGAACTCGGGTAGCGTCGATACGAACTGACGCAGGTCAAGGAGTGAGCCGCAGTTCTGATCAATGAAACACTCCACCTCTGCGAGTGCTCGTGAGCCACCAGGCTTGGGATCATCGCCCTCAACACCACTGTCGCTGCGGCTGCGGCGGGAAACAATCTTGGGCAAGACAGCAACATACTCCTCCTTGGCCTCATCATCATCGTCCTCTTCCTCCAGATCTTCGTTTCTGTTGGTGTAGAACATGACAATCACCATCACCTCCATCGTGCTGCAGTGGGCATCCAGGCGGAGCTCAAAGGCAACAACACCGCCCATGGGAAGGTAGGACGACCGTCGCACGACGCCAAAGACGCCACAGCGGCCGCTGGGGATGCGCTCCGGTGGAGCAAAATCCACGACGGCGTTGTGCATCTTGACACAGACGGGCACCAACGTTGGCGATGCGCGGCCGGGGTGCTGGCCCACCAAGACGTTGTTGCGTATGGAGAGCGCGCACGCGGTGGAGCGAAGGACGCTGCCGCGCAGACAGCGCAGCACCGCCGCGAGGGTCTCGTCGCTCTTCGTGGATGCTTGCACCACACCAGGGGAGCTTCCTCCCTCGGTGCTGGCACACCATGTTGATCGTGTGGGGATGGCTGGTATGGCATCCAGACACTCATGCAGCCGCATTGCGTAGGCTGTGTGCTGCTCAACAATGGGGCTGATATCGATGTTCTCGACGCCAACCACGTTGACGGGAGTGATGCCTGACATTGGCTTCACCTCCGCTTCATTGGCCGTGAAGAGGAGCCACAAGAGCGCGTCGTGACGTGTGTAAACATTACACAACCGCCCCCCAACAACACGCCGCAGCCTTGCCCAGGTACCAAGATCCGCGGCGAGGGTAGCACCAAGGAAGAAAACGTTCTCCACGACCCCAAAAACCTGCGCTGCCTCCAGCTCCAGCAAGCACTCCGCAATGAGCTTGCATCCTGCACTGAATCCCACCAACGACACCGGCCGGCTCCCGCGCTTGGGGTCCAGCAGTGCCGCCGCAAGGTCTCGTCCAGCGTAGCCAGCGCAGTTGGCAATGACGGCGTAGGAATTGTCAATGACATCCGCGGCCCACACGGCGTAGAGCGGGAGCTGCATCGTGCCTAAAAGGGCGTTGAAGGCGTGGAAGCCGCTGAAGATGGCTCCCTGCATCAGCTCCCGCTTCACCGCCTTCTCCACCGTCGCCGTGGCCTTGTTGCTCATGCGCCCGCTAACATTCAGATCGCACTCAACCGTATCACCAAAGCGGAGGAGCGCGTCATTGGCCCAGTGAAGGGCAAGGAGCTCGCCATCGGCCGCGACGGAGTTGCATTGACGAAACGCAGACTGCCAGAGACCCACTTGCTGGTCCTGCTCTGGCCGTCGGGGGTCGAAGATGGCGGAGTATCCCGCCACACCAATCGTGAGAGATGCGTGGCGGCCGGCGCTGTTGGCAACATCGCGCTCCACCTGTGAGAGGAGATGAAACTCCGTCGTGCGCTGCGCGGGCTTGTCTGTGATGAGCACAGAAAAAAAAAGACCTGGCGCAAATGTTGGCACCTCCCAGGTTGTGGAGGGGAGCTCCATCATTTCGGGTGGCTCAAGCTGCTGCAGCTCACGCACCGTGGGGGCACCGACGACGGCCCACAGCATCGACCCAGAAATGGAGCTGCGCTGGAAGAAGATGCGTAGGGCAAAGCTCGGCTGACGTGGTGCTTCATGCTGATTGCGCAACTCCAGCATAAACGAGCCCTCCACCGCGCCGAGCGTCCACGACGACTTGGCGAAGCTCGCACACAAGGATGTACCACCCACGAGGTTGGCAGGAAGAGATGGCGGCACACCTGCCGTCGCCTCTCCCGCCCGCAACAACAATCGCTTGATGCAAACGTTGTGGGGCGAGCGATTGGCGATGGCGATGGCGAAGCCCGACCGCTCCTTTGACACGATATCATGGAATTGCTCCATCTCCCGCTGTGGTAGCTCTGCCATGGCAAAGATGGTCGTACAGGGTGGAGGTGGCGCAGATGCATCCGAGGTGGCCCACCGCAACGACAGGAGCAGGTGAGGACGACGGCTCCACTCCATTACAACGCCCTCCTCCTGGCGCACGGAGGACTGCATATCCACGGGTGTATCATCAAGGCGGTATTCTGCGATGATTGGGTCAAGCGGATAGCGCGGGGATTCAACGTAGGCGGAGTACGCCAACTGCCCCAACACGTCGCAGACTACACGGAGCCACAGGCGCCAACGTGGCGGCGGCATCCCAGCCTTCCTTCCGAGCGAGGACGAAAGATCTGGGGTGGCCTCGTAGCACAGCACAAATCCTGCCCCGGTGGGCCGCATGAAGCGATTGCTACACGCCATGGCAGCGGTGAGGCCCGCAGAGAGGGAGGGTGGAGGGAGCACAACCCACGCTCCAGCGACCATCTTCATCCCAACAAGACGCAGCGACCAGCCAACGAGTTGAGAATCGATGCCCAGCACAACATGGCGGAAACGGCCCCGCACCGTCTTCATGGCAGCGAGGTGGGAGAGCGTCACTGCGCGTGTGTGGTGCGGCACAACGACCTCCGCCACCGTCGTTTCCTCGGCCACCTCATCCAAATCAACCCACGTTTTCAGCGCCACAGCACCACACTTTTGGGCTTCATCATCATCATCTACGTCGTTGTCCTTCACTGCGCTGTTGTTGTTGGTCCGGTTTTGCTCCAGCACCCCGGACCCATCTGGGGGCTGCTCATAAACCTCCACCTCATCCATCGCACGCAGCACACACTCCTCCGCATCCGCTGTGCGCCGCAGCGCCTTGGAGCCTCCCAGCGCGGCCCCACCGGCGCCGAGCACCGCCGTGACGTTGGCGGCAGAAAGTGCCGGACCAAAGAGCGCGCCAGCCGCCGCCGCGTGCGTCGCTGCGGTGCCAACGACACCCGCAAAGGCCGCGCCCACACCGCCGGCCAACAACGCCCCGCCCGCCGTGCCAACGGCCGTTAACGTCGCGCCCGTTGCCGTCGCGAAGGCTGCCGCGGCTGGAGCAACGAGGGGTGCCGCGAGACCGCCGGTGAGGGCCAACGCCGCTCCGCCCACGACGGCAAATCCACCAACGGTGGCCCAACGCGACCAGCTCGAGGCGCGCTCCTGCTTGTGTTGCAAGATGGCAGCAGCGGTGGTGCTGGAGCTACCTCCGCCATGGGAGTTGTGGGGGATGGAGAGACGGAGGAGGTGCTCCTCACGCTGCTCCACGACGGAAAAAGGCACATCGAGAAGCCAACACAAACGTCGAGAGGCAGCGCGCAGACGCGCATCGTAGTGGCCGAGGCTGAAGGCGAGATGAACTGGCATCAACACCACCGCCACGTCCAGAGACTCATCGAGCAAGCGCAGAGTGGCCTGGACCATCTCCTCCTTCTGAATATCACGGAGCACATAATCAATGTGTTGGTACGGTGGTGGTAGGACCAAGCCATCCACCACATTGCGGAGCTCCTCCGACCACACAACAACATGGAGGAGCATGCGTGTTGCCACTCGCTCCTCCACCGTGAAGCGTGCGAGAATGGCCTCGGGGTGTTTCTCCACTGCCGCGAGCTGAGCATCCCAGTTGGGGCGGCTGCGACGACGTCGTTGGGCCGCCCACAGAAAGGCCTCTGGACACTCCGTCATTCCATCGATTTTGAAGATGCTACAACATGTTTTTCAAAGAGTTCGTTGCAAACAAAAGAAGAACGAAGAACATGATGATGACGATAATCCAAGATATAGCCAGAAAGAGGTGTAACCCCAGATGGTGCCACGAAAAACAACATTGGTTTTGGGGGGTTCCGAGACGATGTTGGGAATACATCAAGCGACGACCTTCAGCAAGAAGCATCACGTGGTGGAGCATGCGTGGTGGGGGGAAGACGTGTGATAGAGACGTGGAAGTGGTCGTTTGACGAGCCAAGAAGATTCTTCGCCCCCAAAACAACAATATGCAGCGAGGAGAGCTCAGCGGTTCATCACTCCTTCGTGGAGCTCTCCGACGGCTTCTTCGTCTTGTGGCACGACGACCACTGCTCCACGAAGGACGTATACTCAAAGAAGCCCTCGTTGATAAAATCAATCACCTCATCAGAGATCTCCTCATGGCGCGTCTCGAGGAGTTTCGCCAAGACGGCAAGATCCTTGATGGTGGTGGAGTTCGTTGCAACGTACTCATCCAGCTTTTTCCCCACCTGCTCAACAAATGTTTGGTAGATGGCGTGCTTCTCGTGGTCTGTGGTGGCAGAAGTTGGAGGCGGAAGTGCGCGCATCACCTCCATCGCATCAAAATTAATCATAAAGTCCTCAATGAGCCCAATCACCTCGTCGAAGGGCTCGTCCTCGGGCGAGTTGCCGACGATCTCAAAATCTCCCTCGTCCGTCTCCATCCTGTGTGTGGGAGAAACTAACCACCTCCAAAAGAAGAAGCTACACCACAAGAAAAAGGAAGGAAGAGTGAGGTATTCACATGGTGTGGTTCTTGTGGCATACTGCACGTACTCGTGGCAAAATAGAACAAAGGGCAATGACGTCCACAGGGCGAGGGAGAAAGAGAGGAGAGGCGAGAGAGGGAGTGGCGCAGGTAGCAATGATGCACGTCCTCTGCGTACGGTATCCATGCCCTACACAACATGAATGGTGCCATCCACCAAATCCTCGTCGTGAATCGAGGTGCGCTCCTCCGAAACACACTTTGATGTTGTACTTGGCTGAAACAGAGTGAGCTCCTGGGGCTGCTTGTGGCGTCGACGGCGGAGGAGATTAATTTGGTGCTCCACGTTGCGAAGGTGCTCCACGGAGATGCGGAGGTAGCGGGTGGTGCGGCTCAGCACCGCTGTGAAGTCTGGCACGAAGGCCTCCCCATGAATGAGTACCTCCTCGCCGAGGGAGGAGAAGGACCTCAGCTCCGGCGTGAGTCTATCGCGGGTGTTTCCCATCGATAACAAAACGCCGCCGCTCAAAACAAAAGTGAAGACGGAAGATGGCTGGCCTCGTCGGTACAGCAGCAGTGATGGGTCGTCAATGGTGGAGGTAGGCGTGGCATCGAGACGACTCAGGAGCTCCGCCGCCTCTGTTTCGGTGCCGTGTGCGACCTGCTCCTCCGTGTGGTCAATGAGGAACTTAATCTGTTGTACGCTCCACGGAGTGAAGAAGACGAAGGAGCGAGAGAGATACTGCGCTAGGGCCCACCGCTGATCCTCGCTCATCGCCACCCATCCGCTTGGGCCTATTGGCTGCTTCTCCATCAGCATCGACGACGGCCTTGATGAAGCGTAGGGGGAGAGCCCGTCGCACCGCGTAGGACAGAGGTGTGGGGCATAGGAGAAGAGATTTACACGCGGGTTGGCCTCTCGTCGTGCTGAGTGGGAGGCGTAGGAGGGTCCAAGGTACGTATCGCGTTCGCTATCCCGTGTTGTGGCGACGTCGTCCTCATCCAAAATTTGTGCGTTGATGAGCCGCTCAATCGCATCCTCAAAGGTGATGATTCCAAGGAGCTCCTCCCCGAGTAGGTCGCATTCATCGGCGAGGAGCATTGCTGAGTGAATGGTGGTGGCTTGCGCGCGGCTCGTCAGTGCGAGGAGCCCCTCACTATCCTCGGAGCGCAGATCTGCTCGCCCTTCGGCTTTGGTGCCAACACCCTGGGATGAGCTTCCCTGAGATACAAATAGCAGATGCATCTTTGCCTGCTCAAAGACGTGGAGAACCTCTTGCAAACGGCACGTGCCAGGAACCACAACGACCTCACGCGGGTGAGCTCGTAGAACACTCTCAATCGTTGGCACCTCCTGGGATGACTGTTTGGTATTGTTGGGCATCCCGAGGAGGTCCTTGACATACAAGACGCCAACAATGTGGTTGCGATGTACGCGGAAGACTGGAACGCGTGTACGCCCGAGCACCCACAAATCTCGCTGCAGCTCTGGTGTGACGGGCGTTGATGCCTCAAGCATCAGCACCTGAGACATGGGGGTGGTGATGGTTGCAACCTGCACCTCCGCCGAGTCGAGTGCGCTCAGCATCATGCGCTCCTCATCCGCATCCATGCCGGTGTGGTCGCGATACTTCTCGCCGTACAGGTGAATGAGTTTGCTGAGCTCGTTGCGATCGTAAATTTGGCCAGCGTCGTGAGAAATGAGGCAGTCGAGCAGCATGCCAAGTGGCTTGGCAACGGGATAAAGCACAATCATGGAGAGCTTCACCACGGGCAAGCTGAGGCTTCCCAGCTTCAGCGTATACTTGCCATTGCTGCAGATACTCATGGGGATGATCTCCCCAACAATGAGCACCACGACCGTCGCCACAATGAAATTGACGAGTTCGGAACCGCGAACGATGGCGGCGATGAGTTGCGACGTAATGACGAGGGTGAGCATGTTTCCAAGAAGAAACGTCACGAGAAGTTGATGTCCACGAAGTCGGACGGGAAGAATGCGAGAGGCGTAGCTGCAGTCGGGCTCGGGACCTGCCTTGGCGATGATCTCTAGGTAGATGGTATCCAGGCCCATGATGCCAATGGTGAGGCCGCAGTACATACCGGACAAGAGGACGGTGATGGTGCAGAAGAGGAGCAGCCACCACACC
This sequence comes from Jaenimonas drosophilae, assembly GCA_030849065.1. Classification (NCBI taxonomy): domain Eukaryota; phylum Euglenozoa; class Kinetoplastea; order Trypanosomatida; family Trypanosomatidae; genus Jaenimonas; species Jaenimonas drosophilae. Next base: position 11,997 of record JASAON010001468.1, read on the forward strand.
GACCACGAATCATCGCTTGTAGGCTGCCGATGTGTTGGGGAGGCCTCAGCATAGATGCCCAATACAGCAAAGATGAGAAGAGGAAAGCATCGCTCACAGCGCATGCCGATCAGCGTCGTGGTCTTGTGTGTTGTGCGCTTGCAAAGTGGCAAGAAAAAGATGGCAGGAAAACAAGAAGTATTGGCACCCTTGCATATATATCCATCACCACACAAGTATACGCATGATCCAGCATTCATTGAGAGCACTGGCAACGATAGATCACAATCTTGACGACGACGTCCATCACACCTCCTCCTTCCGACGTCCAAAGGTGCCGTAGGAACCTCTGCTCATCTCCTTCGTTGCAGACAACTGCGTCGAGTGGCTCCGCCGCTGCGATGTTGTGCCAGCCAAGGACGCGCTGGAATCTGTCCGTGCGCGGAGTGGGCGCAACCCTTTGGGGCTGGCGGGAAGAATGTGGAGATGGCTGGCCCGCTCCAGCCCTGCTGCTTGGTAGGAGAGGTACTTCTCAAACTTGTCTCGTGGGATGCGGTAAATGCGTGCGGCATCACTCACCACCGCGCTGTAGTCGGGGAGGTAGTAGGATGCGCGCAGTGCCTCCTCTCCGAGCCACTGGAAGGGGAGGAGGTTGGTGTGAAAGCCATGATCGCCAACAAGGACATCCACGCGTCCACCCAACACCAAAGTGAAGAATTCTGTGCGAATGCCAGAGCGGTACATGACCCGACGCTCCTCCACCCCAGTGACGAAGGTGGCGTGCTCATCCTCAGGAAAAGGGTTGGCTGCCATGGAGGCAAGTACATTCATCATGGAAGACGGAGGCGCAAACATGCTGCTTGACTCCATCATCGTGTCTGTGGTGTGGCTGCTCTCGGCCGCCGCCGTATCCCCCACATTGATGAAGCTGGTCGTTGGGAGAAACTGCTGATCACCACACTCATCGAGAAGCATCTTGATGCAGCCTGGAGACCACGAAATGAAGCTTGTGACGGCACGGTTGAGGTAGTACACGACGGCCCACACCTGCGCATCGGAGAGAGGACTTGGTGTTTCTGGATGAGTGAGGTACGAAAAAAAATTAACTCGCGGGGGTTTCTTCGGCTCCGATGGCGCACGCACAGAGAAGGGGAGGGCGATGTTGCCGCTGAGTACCGGGGCCTTGGGCCTCGACGGCGACGTGAAGACGCCAGGCTCAACGGGGTCATAGCGGTCGTACTCGTCGTATATTTCCTCGTTGAGGAGCTGCTCCACCACATCCTCCATCGTCACCACCCCAACAACATTGGTGGGCCGATGCACCGTCGTCCCTGCGAAGCTCTTGTTCTGGATAGACCGGCGGAGCGTACTATCAACGTGGCTCTCACCGCCATACGTGGCCCCCAACCCAGCCTCTCCAGCGGGTCCATCTTCACTAAAGACGACGGCCATGTGTGTCTTCGCATCCTGGAAGCACTTGAGCATCATGGGCAGCGTGGTGTCCTCACTCACCATGGCGAAGAGGCGCTTTTTGGGCTTCACAACCTGTGCCACCGTCATGGGCTCGAAGCCCTGGCCAACGTGGACCGTCATTAAATCTCGCGCAACGAGAATGTCGTCGTAGTGGCCAGGGGAAGACTCCACAGGGAAGCGGGACCTCCCCGACAGCCACACACGTTGCACAAAATCTGCCGTGATGATATCGTTGGCCTTCACACATGAAACTTGGTCGATGGGCGTCATAATGTCACGTACTGTGGCCTCTTGGAAGTCCATGGCAGCAAGAAGGAGCTCCAACTCCGTCTTGGCCATGGTGCCATCACGCTCCTCATCGTGCTCATACTGCAGCACCATCATCTTGCGTAGCTCACGACGATCGTAAATCTGCCCCGTCTCTTCACAGCCAATGATCCAGTCCAGAAGCATCCCGATCGGGGCGGCCACTGGGTAGGTGAGCACCATTGCCACACGCACAAAGATGGAACCCGCAGCCGCCACACGCAGTGAGTACTTCGACTTGCAAATAGACATGGGAATGAGCTCCGCCACCACCACAATGAGGGTCGTACTAACAACAAACTTCCACAAGTCGGTGTAGCCGCCCACCTCTGTCGGTGCTCCGTGTGATTGAAGGGCCTCGATAATGTCAAAGATGACGGAAAACTCCTGCACAATGAGCACATTGCAGAGCATGTTGGAGATGATGAGGGTGCACAAGGTTTTGTGGCCCTTCTTGCGCAGTGGGAGGAGCGTGGCGGCGTAGGTGCAGTCAGGGTAAGGACCGCTCTCGGCGATGATTTCGAGGGTGAAGGTGTCCGCGCACATCACACCAAGGGTGAGGCCGGCAAAGACAGCGGATAAGAAGGCGTATACACCAATGCGTGTGAGATGATCCACGAGAGAATAAACACGTTTGGTCTGGCGGCGGTTTTCAGAGGCGAGGTTCCGCTGCGGCTGCATCGGTGAAGGTGGAAGCTCCATGGAATAGGCATGAAGGGTCGTGTTGATGGCATTCTCAGGCGGGAGCACCACTGACACATCCGCCAAGTCATGTTCCGATGCCGTAGCGGCATGCGCATTGGTGAAGAGTAGGCTCACTGCCACGAGAATGGCAACAAACGCTGGTGATAATCCACTGCGCCGAGGCATCTCCTCAACGAATATGATCCTGAAACAACTACAAGAGAGAGCAGATACACAACCCACGTGTTTGTGCAGCAGCCAAACGAAAGAGCTGGGAGAAAACACGAGAGGAATCAAGAATTTATTGTTGCGCGTGACATCATCATTTATGCATTCGAGCCACTCCCACGAAAAAAAAAGAACACATAAGCTCGGTGCTTCTCCAGCTCACTGCACGTAGCTTCACCATCCACGCCATCTGTTTCTTTTAGATCTCGCGATACAAAGATCTTCACAGACTGCGGACTGACCAAGAAGGTGTTGTGTCGTGTGTGATTCGGCCACAACACTTACCTTCACGTGTGATCAGGCTTATTACGCGTGCAGCTTCGTTGTGTTGCTGTGAGTGGACTACTTATTCATCACATGACTGCTGCACACAAACAGTTCTGCACCAGAAAACAAGGACGGCAATGATGCGATTGATGATGAAGGTGATGATGTAGTGATGCAAACAAACATAGATACCTTTATGCGTGTAGAAAGTGTAGGTGCAGAGGTCGCTGAGCAACAGGCACCGATCTGTGGTGCTCATTGACCGTTGGTACCTGTGTTATTACCTCGTGACCTTAAATGTTGATGGGTCAGGAAAGATGTACAACACCAAGCACAACAGAGTGGGAATGTGTGTGTGTGTGTGTGTGTGTGGACGAGGGAAGCACAAGGTACTACTAGTAAGTACGTGTACGCATAACTTGAGTTCGTACATGCAATGCGCCATGGTGTTGTTTCCTTGCGGCTCAAGACCCGCAGTATGTGTGTGTGTGTGTGTGTGCGTCAGAAGCATCGTGGATTAGAACAACCCCAATCCAGACGCGTACTGCATCGGGCGTTTGCCCGGATGTTGCACGTGCTCGAAGGTGGATATCTTCGGCTCCATCACTCCTCCAGTGAGACGGATGTAGGCACCCTTGTTTCCCATTTGATCGCAGTAGTTTGGCGCACTGAAGACGGTGATGCACTTGCCGTCGTGTGTGATCTCGTAGCCTTCGTCCTTCACCTCGTGGGAACGAATGACCAGCTTCAGGTTGTTCGTCTCCAGGAAGCGCTTCGTGACGTCAGGGCCAAAGGAGGTGCACTCCACACCACGCTTGCTCGGTGCCCGACCGGGCATGGGCTGCGGGTCAGCCCACGAGCTCTCGCAGAGCAGGCCGTTGGGGGGAATCTCACGGAAGCGGTTAGGCTTCTGCAGATCCGCAATGGTGACGCTGTCGTCACCGTAGAGGCCGCCATGCACAACAAAGACCTCCTTGTTGATGATGTGGCCGGCAGGGAGTGCGTTGAAGACCTCGCAGAAGAGCTCGTACACGTCGGCGGTGTACTTGGCCTTCACCTCACCCTCGAAGCCGTAGACGCGGTTCATGGCCGTTGACTCATGATTGCCACGCGAGAGGAAAAAGTGGTTCGGGTACAACACCTTGTATGTCAGGAGCGTCAGCACATTCTCCACGGAGTAGCTGCCACGATCCACAAAATCACCATTAAAGAGGTACCGGTTGGTGGTTGAGGGAGCACCGTTGAGCTCAAAAATGTGCAGGAGATCATAAAACTGACCGTGAGTATCTCCGCACACGGTGATGTCTTCGCCTTCGGGAACAACAATATCAACAAAGTTTGGCTCCGTCTTGAAGAGCTTCAGCACCTCAAGCAAAATGAAGACGGCATCACGCCGATCAATCTTCTTCTCCTCCTTCAAGTGGAGCTTCATGGCATCGACGAAGTCCACCGTGACGACGTCATCGACGATGCGCGGGCCGGTGTAGGTGGCGGATATGGTGCCTAGCTTAATGCGTGTAGAGATGGGATCTCCCTCCTTCGACCGAATGGCATTCTCAAAGCGTAGCCGGCGGAGCTCCTTCTCGCAGAGGTCGTACTTCACCTTGGCATCGGCATCGTTGGGCATGAGCTTCATCACCACAGCAAAGTCCTTTTGGGCGTCCTTGAACTTTCCGAGGAAGAGGTGCGCAGAGGCCTTGCGGTAGTAGGCCTTCACGAAGCCTGGCTCCAATCTAATGGCCTCTTCAGCATCCTGAAGTGCAGCTCCAGGAAGCTCCGTCTTGAGGTAGGCGAAGGCACGATTGCACAAGAGCGTTGGGGTGCACTGCACCTCAATCGCTTGTGAGTAGAGCTCCACCGCTTGGTTGTACTTTCGGTTCTGGAAGAGAGCATTACCCTCATTCTTGAGTCGTTCAGCCTCCTCGGACGCCATGTTTGAAGCTTTGAAGATCTGGTGTGGGTACGAAGAAACAAAAGAAGTGTGTGACGGAAAGGTATCTATGCTGCTACGTCGGCCAAAGAAAGTGGTACTAATGTAGATCGCAAAGAGAAGAAATATACGTAGTAGGAGGATATGAATGAAGAAGAGATGCAGTAGGAGCAAGTAGCAACACAGCCAACAAGGATCCCAACGTGTGGCCTCGCAATGGCGTCATCCAATTGAGTCTTCGTACAACACAAGCAGGCTGGGAAGATGATTGTCTTCGAAAAGTGGGGGGGCGAGGGCGTTGATGTTTGTACGCCCTCACACTAGATCAAAAGGGCCGGGTTTGTTGCGGTCCTCCCGTTGCGGGGTAGCGCGACCGCTGCTGCTCACCGCTGAGGCTCCACGAGTGGTGAGAGAAGAAGTGGGTGAGTGATGGATGCTGCCGTGGGACAGTCCGAGCACAGCATTAGCAGGCTTGAGAGCTCCAGGAAAGACGGGAACGGGGCTCATGTGATGGGCCGGTGCGCTGGAAACAAAAGTGGCGCTGTTGGAGTAGAAGCGGTCCAGCTGACCGCTCTCCAGACGCGTTAAGCTCTTCTCCAGCACATCGTACAGCCGATCAGGGAAGTGATCCGTAAACATACTCGGTGCCGCCACGAGGGCTTGGACGTCCTTTGCCCCAATTAGGCAGGGTAAGTAGATGTCCTCGGCAGAACTACAACACTCATCTGGGTATTGCGTAACTATCTTGCGATAATAAATGAGTGATGTACATGGAATGAGGCGCTTCGTAGCCTCGAGTGGGGCGTCAACCGTAGAAGGGAGCGCGCGCAGCTGCTCGCGGAAGGCCCAGCTCTCCATGCTCGTAGGGCTGCCTACAGTGTGGGAGGACGGGGAGGCCAGACCTCCACCATCTTGGTTGTTGGCTGCCTCCGTCGTGGATGGATGGAACTTGCGCGCCACCTTCTCGGTGCGGCAGAGATTGAGGAAGAGGAGAGCCTTTGGGGTGGAGGAGGCCGCCATCACATCGAACATTGATTCACGAAAGATATCGAAGGTGTGCTGCGCAAGACGAGGAATCATGTCGTAGCCAAGGAAGCAGCCCGCAGCGAAGGTCTTGCAGTACTCCGCCACAGCCTCAGACATGGTTCCACCTGGAGGGGAATAGGCGAGGCAGCGCAGCCGTCCACGTAGTGCTGGCCGCTCCGACCACAACAATGTGCTGAGAATGAGCGCGACGCCGGCACCAAGGGAGTGGCCGAGGACTATGACGGGCCGATGTGCGTACTTTCCCTCCAACAAGAGATGCATGGTGCCGGTGAAGTCGAGACAGCGAAGAATATATCTCGCACCTTCGAGAATACCCCCATGCACAAACAAGTCTTCGGGATGAACGCTCGGGAGGTGGTCGTTGAGCTCCACCACCGCCGGTGTGGCGGCCATATCCGTCATGCAATCACCAAAAGACATGGTGCCACGAATGGCAATCACTACAGCATCACTCTGGCGATCATACGCCGCGTAATACACGGGCTGAAAGAGCTCACTCTTCCAGTTTGCAACGATGATGTCTTCCTCATCCACATCCGTGAAGCGGCGCAGCGCCGTCACGTCGCAGAAGCACCTTGTGCCGTGGTGGTTCCCGCTGTGGTGCCTGCAGCACATGAAGGGATCACTACCACACAATTGCGGCAGACCGGTGCAGCAGTGCATGAATTGGTAGAGCATCCATCCATAGGCACCCATGTAGAAGCGGCTGTACTGCGTGAAGAGACGTACCAGCTCTACGCCATTTTCATCCAGTTGGTCCACCGGGCAGGCTTGGCTGCTGATTTCCTCGCGAAGGCCCGCCGGATTTGGCGCGTAGCGCATCTGCGATGAGGTGATGAGCCGCGATGTACGTTGATAGCCATTCAGGAGCAGAATGCCTGCCGCAATATCACTCGGCACCACATCAAATCCACGGAAGGCAAGGGCGAAGACCTTGGATACCTCCAAGTAGGCGTCCTCCTCACGGCCACGTGCCGTACGGCCCCAACGAAGGCAGTTGATGCGCTTCAGCCACGTGTCGCTGTAGTCTTCGTTGGAGGTGTACGTGTGGCGCCCACTGAAGTCCACGGCAACCATAAACATGAAGAAGAAGAAGCCAGCGACGCCATAATTCAGCGCAATTGCTCCTTCCAGGATGTGCCGCACGGAGCGGTGGCGGCACTTGCTGGCCTCGCCATCGACGAGGATGTACTTCGTTAAGAAGGCTGCCAGCACAAGAGCTGCAATGAGGCTGAGTGAGACAATGTAGAGCATGAAAGGCACCAGACGCCGCTTGCGCTGCTCAAAGATGGAGCCACGGACACTACATGCCAGTGTTCCAAGAAAGGCGAGGGCGACGCAGCCATCCGTGATGCCGAGACCAAACGCTACCCGTGCCACATGATGAGATGCCTCGGGGCAGCGATAGAGATTGATGCCTGAGTGCGATCCATCCTCCATGGAGGAGGCATCACTGGATGTACGGCATTGCATGAGAACCACAATGCAGCTCGCCGCAGAGGCAAGGGCGAGCAGTAGGCTGGAGAAGCAGAAGTCATCGGAGCCTACGCGCCAGCGGCGGCCCAGCCACACAAGCGCAGGCATCTACGCAAGATTGAAACTAAGTAGCTAGTGAATTGGGGGAGGAAACACTCCCCACACACGAGGGTATGGTGATGCTCACTCAGAGGAGCACTAACCTAACCAAAGAGGAAGAAGAAATGAGAGAGATGTTGTCCTTCACATTCATGAGATACAAGAGTGGGCTCATGAAGAGCTTCACGCAACGACAGTCAGAAAAAAAAAGGTGGTACAAGCTTTTCCTAAGAAGGGTGAAGTGAGGAGGAGCTCAGGTACATCGGTGCCTGCGTGCAGGAAAGAGAAGACGCAGAAAGATGCAGATGACGATGTACCACAAACCATTGGGACATACAATCATCGCGGTACGTGTTGGAGAGGGAGAGGGAGAGAGAGGAGAGGAGGCGTGCAACCCATGCAGGCATCATCAACGCAAAGAAATTATAAAAGGGCACACTTTGGTCTACGATTGCGTGATTGTTCCTGACTCACTCGTCAAACAAGAGATTCACGGAGAAGGCTATGAGGCAGAAGATAAATGTAGCTCCAGTGAATAGCAGGAGGCCTACAGAAATGATCATCCCACGCGCTTTGAGGGGGGATGGTCAAGGCCACACACCCCATCGTGTTCCGTTGTCTTCGTCTCTGCTCGTCATCCGGCACCGTCAGCCCCGCACTCCATCCATGGTATTCATGTTGGGGCAGTTGCGGTATTTTACATGGTTGAAATACACACTTTCAAGCAGATCCATCGCAGATGGTGGTGAGCACTCAGTCTGGGTTCTAGTTCATCCACGCTTCTTTTTGCGGCCAACCTCCTTCAGGGCGGCCTCTGCGGCTTCAGCGGTGAGTGCGTGGATGGGCTTCAGCTCACGAGGCCCACTAAGCAGAACAACGTGATGGTATGTGTAGTACTGAAAGGGAGAGCGCGGAAGCGCCTGGGTGAGGGAGGTGATGCCCATCTCATCATCGTCCTCCTCCGCTGCATATCCGCCATAACTAGCGCTGCGCTGCTCACCACGGTGGGTGGCAGCACATTGAGGCTGGCTACCCTCATATCGGTTGGCCTTGCTTGAGGGCACAGAACCACTCATGCCTGACCCACCACGTTTGGAGCTCTGCGTCAGCGGTGGCAGCTTCTCCGTGTTTCCTTCTCTAGCCATGTGTGTGTGTGTGTGTGTATGTGAAGGTGAAGATTTAGGACGCCTCCGTCGTATAGGAAGTATGCGCGGGCTCAGTTGATGCGAGCCAAACAATACTACTGATACAATACAAGGAAGATAAGAAGATGAGCAAGTAAGTGAGTGCGGCACACACAATACATTGTGGATGTAGTAGTGGTGGTAGACGAGACTCGTTGGTGTGGCTTCGGCCATGACGCAGATCATCTGCTACACAGCATACCGAAGAACTTAACAAAATAGGGTGGTTATGGAATACGAAGAGGAGCGAGCGAGGGTGGGTCCAGCATGACGGCCAAGCACCTGCGGAGAGATGAGCCAACCTCCCATGCAGCATGCACAGGAAGAAGGAGAGCAGTGGTGATGGGAGAAAGCGAGGCCCAACCGTAGGATGCCTGACATACCATTCACACACACACACTACAAATACTCCAAGCTGTAGCCGAAGACCATCTTGATGGCTTCGAAGAAGTTGGCGCGCCAGCCCTCCTTCACACTCTGCAGCTGCCCAGCAGGAATGCCGCTCTGGGCAAATTCCAGCACCGTCACCCCGGGCTCCTCCTTGACGAGCTGCATCACCACTGAGCTATGCACTCCAACGGGCCAGCTTCCCAGACGCCACTGCTGGCGAATGAGTGTTGGCTCATTCACTTCAACGTAGTAGCCCGAGATCACTCCGCCAAGGAAGGAGAATTGGCCGCCCGCCTTGGCATCAATAGTCGCTGGGCTGCGCGTATACACGCTGGCACGGCGCTCATCCGTGAGCGCGCCGAAGAGCTCCTCCGCCGGGGCTCTCCACTTCATCTTCCATGAGAAGGACGTTGCTTCACCGCTCTCGGTGTTGTTGCTCTTGCTGCTTGTGGTGCTCGTCTTGTTCTCCACGGGCTTCTTGGTGGCTGGAAGCGGGGGCATTGCTGCACCGCTCTTCACGGCCTGGCCAATGTGGTACTCGGCGAAGAGCTTCTCAAAGTAGTCCTGGATGGTGCGGCGCACCAACGTGCGGCCTTGGCGGCGCATGATCTCCTCCATTTGCTGTGCAGCCGCCGTGTTTTCCTGGCACGTTACGGTGATATCGTAGTCATTTGTGAGCTCATCGTGATCCACCTCAGGCACCTCCATCTTGCCCTTCACCTCCGCGCCATCCGCCGACGTGCCCACCCACTTCAACGTCATTTTCAGTTCAAAGTAGCACATCATCTTGCCCTTGCGCTGGGCAACGGTTACGTCGCCTGAGATATCGCTGAGCTCCTCCATCTTGAGCGCTGCCACCTCCGCGGAGCTCCACTCCTTCGTGAGCTCCATCCCGCCAAAGATGTTCTTCAAATCGTCATGGGTGATCTTGGAGAGATCCCGTTCCTCCCAATGCCATGAATTAACGTTGGAGCCGTCCTGGCGCTCACTGACGATCCATCGTGGATCACCTTCACCAACCTTCGCCATCTTCCTGTTTGAAGTAGTGTGTGATTAGTGGTGGATGGTATGAATTATGCGTGTTGTATGTAGAGGCTGCCTCTTTGGCTGAAGAAGAGATCTCAAGCCAAGGCCGAAGAGCACTACGAGAGAGGAAGAAGAGTGGGCTAATTAAAACGGAAATGGAGGAAGATGAAAGTTCTGAAGGAAGGTTCATGGATGTGTGTAGCACGTACGTTGGACCACCAAGGTGTTGCAGCCATGTTGTGCTGGACGCTGTGGTGTTAGCGCGAACAGCACAGGCGAAGTGTTTCACTTCAGCAATTTCACAGCCAGCGTCATAGGCCCATCCTTCACACTTGCCACCTCCCCTTGTTCCAGTCATGTCTGGGAGGTGTTGTGAAGCCGTGGGTTGAGCGTAGGAAGATGGTTGGCTGCATTACTACAGAAATAGGGAAAAAAAACGAGGTTCTTAAGTCGTCCTGATCCTGGCGGAGATGGCGTACAAACTGCGTGGTGAGCCCAGATTATACGCCAACACTCCACCAACCACCAGCCATCATCATGTGTGTTGGCGGATGCGTTTCGCCGGCACACATCCCTCTCTGGACCAACGCCAAGCAAACGGCAGCTTGCGCTTCTACAGAGCTCCACCATCCACGATCCAACTCATCAGTACAGGGATCTTGTATTGCCAGAGGCAAGATCAACGCTCTGACGGAAGCATCATCCTCCACGTTCGTTGATGTGTGTGCATCACGACTGCGGAAGGCGAACAACAACAATCAAAATGTATTCAGCAAAACAACAGTGTGGTTGGGAAGAGGAAGAAGGAGGAGCCACACATCCACGATGGTGTGGTGACGTGGATGGGCTCGGCAGCCACGTGGACGGCAATCAGTTAAAACCGCATGGGTGCGGGAGCTCATGATTGAGCCGCCAACACACCTCTCCGTGCGTAGTACGTATAGCATCTATGCTTCGGGAGAAGCTGCCTCTGGGGTCGGAGCGAGAGGGGCAGGAGCCTCTGCCTCGGTTGTTGGCTCCGTGTACGCCTTCTTCACCGGCGGCTCATCCATGCCATCGTCAGAGGCGGTACTCTCATCGCTGGAGATCTGCGCATCGGCTGACGCCGCGGCGGCGTTGGCGGCCGAGCCAGACCCATCCCCGCTCGCCTTGTGGTGCTTCCGCTCATACTTCTCCGCCTCCCTCCGCACTACTTCGAGGAACTGTTTGCGTTGTACCTCACGCAGCTTCATCGTTTCCTCCGAAGGAATGGGGTTGGCCGGGCCACGGTGATAGCCCATCGGCCGGTTGGGGCCGCCCATCATGGGATGCATGCCAGGGCCTCCGCCAAAGCCACGACCCATGCCGCCACCCCACATCTGAGGCATCATGGTCGGGAAGCCCATGGCACCAGGCATACCTCCATTGTTGTTGTTGTTATTGTTATTGGCATTCATGGCGTTGGCGGGGTTGGGGTTGCTGTTGTTGGTGTTATTGGTGGTGTTGTTTGCCATGTTCGCCATCGCGCTGGTTGGATCACCGCCGGCCTGCTGAGACATACTCAGCATCATCTGCAGCTGTTGCGCGGCGAAAGGATCCATCCCTCCGGCACCAAACTGGTTCATCATCAACTGATCCATTCCCATTGCTCCTCCCATCATAGGGTTGCCCATACGCATTCCGTTGTTGGCCATGCGCATATTGTTATTCATGTTGTTGTTTGGCATACTTCCATTGCCTGCGCCGTTCATCCCTTCCGGGCGGTTTACGTTGCCACGGCTGACGCCCACCTTCAGCTTGCGGCCTAAAAGCGTGTATCCGTCGTACTTCATCGCCCTCGCACGATCATCTTCGGTGGCAAAATCAATGAATCCGTAGCGGTAGGGATCTCCATCCCGCCCGTTGAGGCTGCAATCAATGATGGTGCCGCACTGACCAAAGACCGTCTTGAGCATGTCCAGCGTAACGGTGCGATCAATGTGGCCCACGTAGCAGCCAAAGCGGGCTGCGTTTGGATTGGTGGCCATGACTACAGTGAGTTAGTGTGTTGAGGGAGATGATGATGGGGCAAAGAAGGGAAGGTTAGTGTGTGGGGGTTGATGTTGTAGGTGGTGAGATTCGTGTGTGGGTGAGAGTAGATGGATATCCGTTCTCTCTCTCTCTGTGTGTGTCACTTCGTCTTCTGCTGCTACCGTAGACGCGCAGGAGCTGCGACGTGATCCAACGTGTAGCTGAAGGATTCAAGGATGCTGCTGCGAATGTATGAGCACACCAACCAATGAATCAAGGAACTTTGGTTTGGATAGGTGTGTCTGTGTGAGTGTGTGTAGTGATGTACGTGGAGTACCTAAACGAGTGAAAGAATTGGGGTTGGGAAGAAGGGAGTATAGAAATGGATGCAGGAACCAGCAAGTGCTCCTCACTCACCACACACAAGCATACAAAGTACAAACACACAAAAAGCAGACTTAACCGCTGCCAAACGGCACCATTATCACGGATTAGAGACGTGTATTTCTTCACTTTATTGTTGGTGCACCAAATCATGAACGCTCGGTTATGCTTCACGGCGAGTGCGCTTCGCCGGGTGCTTTTCTGATTCATCCGCGGCGGCGGAATCCTCCTTCGTGCGCTTTTTGGCCGCGTTGCGGCGCTCCAAATTGGCGCTCTGTTGCAGCTGCTGCGTGAGGTAGGCCGTGAAGCCCTCCTGGTTGAGGATCTCCAGCTTTTGGTGTACGCTACGGTGGCGCTCGAGGAAGAGCTGCCTCGGAGGATGAAAATCAAAGGGAGCGATGCGCTTCAGCACCTCCTCTACATGCTCACCACGCTTGGCGATGCAATCCACCACATCCTCCATGCATAACACATTGTACTCACCAAGGGCCTTCTCCAGCACGGCATTGCCGCTGATCAACGTCTTCGTCTGTGTTTTGGGGTTGTAGAGAGCACCGCGGGTGCGAATGAGTGCGTCGAGCTGTGCCTCCTGTGGGTGGCCCATGATGGTGAAGGGTGCGAGCTGCTTAACGAGCTTATGTGTTCGCGGAGTAACGAGCAACAGACGCCCGTTGTAGAGCTTCTTGAGGCCTAACTTCTTGAAGGTAGCTGCCACCTCTGGCGGAATCTGGGTGCCCTTGGCCCGCACCACGAGCACAACTTTGCTCTCCGCCAGATACTTCTCATAGTTTTGGCGGTTCGAGCGACGGCGGCGGCCCTCCACCTTCTCACCAATCTTGTGAAAGTCAGCGCTCTGGTGCGTCTTGCGCTGCGCATGCTTCAGAATGGTCTGGGCTGACATAAACTTTGTGGTTTCCAGCTTCTTCTTGCGCTTGGCATCGATCTTACCCTTATGGCGATCACGGCTCTCCTGCAACTTATCACGGCGGAGAACGCGGTCGGCGCGGAGCTGCTCAACAGATTTACGTTGAAGAAGAATTGTTTCCTTCACGCGTTCACCGGGGAGCCACTTCGGAGGATTCTTGCCCATCTTTTCAATACCACGGCGTGTGTGTGTGTGGCGCTAGTGTAGGTGTATGCGTGTATGATTGTTGAAATGACACAACAACAACAACACGGGCACAGGAAAAGCTACGGTTGCTTGCATACAACAAAAAAAGAAGGGAAGACAAAAGAGTGGTACTTCAACACTGAAACAGAATGATGAATGATGGGGTGGTGGCACAATACATCCTACACACTCACAACTTGAATTCATCACTATGAGATGGTCGGGGGGCACGGAATGAATGGAGCGAGCGGAGAGGAAAGATGGCGCGTGCCTCCCCCCAGCATCACTCCGTGCCTGCTACAGCACACACGTACACACATCGTACGCTCATCATCGATGTTGAGAAAAAGAAATAAAAAAGGGATCAAGCACAGAGGAACTAGCTCAACCAATGTATTGCCAATCATGAATATTTGGATGAAGCACCACACAAGATGGCGGAGGAGAGAGGTGAGAAAACGAGCGATACAGCGCAGGTGTTTGTGCCAAGATCCTGTATGAGAGAGCGCGTGTGTTGTATGTTGCTGTATGTGGCGCAGCACCTTCTAGTAGCGGAGGAGCTGGATAGACATCGTCACCGACCCCGAGCCGGCTGGTTTCAGCGGATATGTGCCAGATATCTGATCTCCCTTGCTTGCCACCACGGCCCGAATGGGAAAATCCACCGAGCCCATCAACTTATCCGCGCCGACGTTGTCTTTATCGTAAATGGCCACGTGGAGTACATCGTTGGCGCAGCTATTGACGACCAACTCCGTCTCAAAGTTGAAGATGGGGTTGAGGGTGGATCTCATGAAGTCACTCGTGGATGAAACGTTGCCCACGCGGAGCACCACGTACGGATCAGACGTACCAAAGGACTCCAGATTCTTCAACTTGGTGGCACGATCCACCTTCACAAAGAGTGTGCCGCCCGTCTCGAGACTATCTTGCATGCTCGTGGAGAGTTTCAACGGAACATCCATGGGCTCCTCACGATCATGAACCTTGGCGATGAAGTCGCTCGTTGTGGTGCGCGGAGGCTCACGTGTGGGGATATCCCCCGGGCCCCCACCCGATGGTGCTCCAGCCGATGAATCTCCGTTGCGGCCTTTCCCAAAAGGAAGGAACTCACTCTTGATGATGATGGATGCCCGCCGTTTCTGAGATGGATCGCTCTCCTTGTAGAGCCCAACCTCCGTCTCGGGCATCTTGCTATCAATGAGCACCTTGGTTGGCACATCGCACAGACCCACACAGACATCGGTGCCAATCACATCAAAGAACATCCAAAAGCGCAGAATACCAATGTAGTCGTAGAGCACAAAATTGAAAACATCCGCCATGGGTGAATCATGGCCAATGTAGGTCTTGGTGCGTGTGCGTTTGTTGCCGGAGTTCAGAAGCATAATCTTGGCATAAAAGGGTGTTTTGCGGTACTTGCTGCTGAACTTGCTCGCCAAATTTTCTACACGAGTGAAGGTTACGCGTAGAGTTCCGAGTGCCCCACACACGCGGCTCATCGTCATGTCATAGCCCTTCACAATGGGAATGGTGAAGCCGCGTGGGTAGGCGAGGAGGCCAACCAGCGTGTGGCGGATGAAGCCATCAATAAAGCCGTGCAGGCCTGGAACGGAATCAATGGGGATGCGCAACGCCTTGAGGCTAAAATCAATCTCTGGGGTGCCAACAATGGAGAGGGCCATGTTCGCCACACAGGGCCACATGGGAATGTGTGGGCCCAGGGTGAGCCGCAACGTCAGGCGCATCTCAAAGTCTGTCACAATGACCTCAACATCAGGGCCAGGAACCTCCACCAAGAGGCAGATATCCATATCTGCATCCCACGAACAGGCAATATCGAGGGTTGTTTCCGTGGTGCTGTAGGCGTGGTGCTGAACCCCATTGATGATGAGTGGCCGAGTGCCAATGCTGGCACGCTTCAGGGTGAAGCGCTGCACAATGGAGGGCTTGTTCTTCTCCAGCAAGGGCTCGAGCACCGCGCGGATGGAGGTCTCGGTGGCGGCGCAGATGTTCGGCCACAGACCATTTACAATGGCATTGATCCACTGCACACGGTTGTAGCTTGGGAAAGTAACCCACTCCGGCAGATTTTGACCGAGAATCTCCGCCGGGTCCTTTGATTCCGCCAAATTCTTGTGAAGTTGGTTGGAGATGCGCTTCTTCAGCCGCTCTGTTTGCTTGAAGGTGTAGGAACACACCGCCAACACCAAGAGGAGCTCCAACTGCAGCTGCCATCCGAGGGCGAAGAGAGCACGAAGAATCACCCATGCCAATAAAACCACGTAGATGGAGGGAATGCCCTTGAGCCACTTCTGCTCTGCTTGACGAATGCGTTCAACATCCTCAGATGAAAATCGTGTTGCGCCGTAGTAACCTGCTGAGAAGACGAGGAGCCAGCCAATGTTGGTGAGAGTGAAGACGTACGACGTGAGATACACCACGTACCACAACGGTGCAAAGAGGGCAGAGAGCACAGAAACCATGGCGTGAGCTAGACAATAAACACAGGGGTGATGAGATGAAGAAGGAAGATGAAGAGGAGTAGTAGTGTGGTGCTTGAGTATTAGTCAAGATGAAGTCAAGATGAAGTCAGACCAACACAATAGCAATACATGTTTTATAAGTTTTTTAGCCATGAATTCCGTAAGTACGCCCCCACCCCTTTCGTGGTGTGCATCAAGCATCAAGATTCATGTCAGAGGAGCTCCACAACTTGCGTCGCTGTTGCCGCACAGACTCCGCACAGGACGCGGGTGTTTCACCAGACTCACTCGGGCTCCATTCCTCCTCACGCGGCTCATAGTTGGCTGGGCTATCTGTCTGCCGGTCCTTCTGCATGTCGCGAAGAATATCATCCTTGATGAAGCCTGGCACCGATGCAGATGCAAGTGTGTTGCCAGACTCCATCCAATAATTTTCACCCGTTGGTGTGCCGTGCTGCGTGAATTGGCGAGAGCTACTCTCCTCCGCGTGCGCCTTCATGAGCCGCTCGCTGGCACTCATGGCAACGTAGTTGGTCAGGCGCTCCGCAAACTGGCCTTGCTGATAGCGAGTGAATTGGTCGGGGCGTTGGTTGCCCACAAGACGACGTGCCTCCTTCAAACCGCGTATAAACTCCGGCTGCTCCTCCAACATTTGCTCAAAGTAGGACGCCGACTCACGCGTCTGGCGGCCGCACTTCACCGCCTCCGCCACGAAGGGCTGCAACCACTCCACCGAATCATCCACCTCCATCTCATTGGAAACACCTGCACGTGTGTTGTTGTTGTGCAAGGTTTTGTCCGTGGTGCCAACATCACTGCTGTCGCTGTGGCAGCGCATCCTGAAGCCATGTGCGCTTGGTAAGTAGGATGATGGATTCAGCCTACGCCAACAACCTCTCGCCGCAGGACGATGGAGGAACATGGTTGATGAATGGCTCCTTGGCTCACAAGTACAAAAATGAAGAAATGGAGCAAAAGAAAGTAAGATGATGGCACCGACAGCCTCATGACGAAAATATGCATCCACTGACACGCGCACAGTTGTCTCAACAGCAAAGATATTTTTGTTTTGTTGTTGCGTGTGGCTTACGTTACGAATCGCGCAGGGAGAAGTGGGTGGGCGAAACGTTGTACTTATACACGTAGATATCCGGCCGATGATGTGCGCGGTAGGCCTCCACCTCCTCCTCAAAGTACGGCTCTGAATGTGCCGTTTCGGGCAGCGGGTCGGTGAAGTTGGAGCGCGCGAGCTTCGCAAACGCACCCGTCTTCTTTTCTGTTGTGTGCGGTGCCCATGACACGCGTCGAGCATGGCTAATGGCCTCTTTGCTGAAGAAGTCTTCGGTACGCACGGAGAGTGAGCGGGTTGGCTCACGGAGCGCAGAGAGCGGCACACGTATTGTGTTGTTGATCCGCCGTGCACCAATCATCATGGAAGAAGATCTCCCCAACATTGCGCCTACCTTCACTGCAGAAGAAGAACGAAAACACAGAAGAAAAGATCGGTGAGTACAACACACACACACACATGGTAGCTGCACACACATACACGCGACTCGCAGCCTCCGCTACCGTACCAACGTGAAGATGATTGCTCCGCCTTTCGTTGGATGGGTGAGGAGTATGCCGCGGTACACCAGCACAGCTGAAAAAATGGATATGATGATGAACTGAAGTACTTGGCGCCCCACCAGATAGAAACGGAGCCCCACAAAAAAAAAGAAAAAAGGACAGAAAAGAACAAAAAACAGAACATTTTGTAAGGCCTCAATGGAGTATGTGGTGGATGGAGTGAGCGCAGGATTGAGCGAGCCACGAGCTGCTGCTGCTCATCCTGCTCTCTCTACACGGCCTACGTCAGACAACTCACACACGCTGAAGAGAAGCACTTTTATCCCTGTGATGGTACAGGTACACTATCTTGTTGTTGCAGCCCCCTCCATCGGGCTTTACGGATCTAAAGAACTGCCTCGGTGGAGAGAATGCCCACACCTACGTACATTCATCATTCTCCTCCTCCACGCAGAAGACGGAGCACATCGCGCACCGGCTAACACCCGCAACAACTCTGAGAATACCAATCATTGCCACGCATCATCACACAAGCGTCTCCGCATCATCGCCACCACCATCATTCTGATGCACGTTATTCACCGACTTCCTCACCGAAAAACTCCACGCCAAACAAAATACAAAAAAAAAAAGAAAAATGGTGTTCTTCATTCCTTTCCAAGTACAAACGCAGCTCACGAACCTCTCCTCTTCCTTGATGCCACCTTCACTCATACAGCACAGACACTTACGAAACACATGCTCCTCGGTGTGCATGTGGCGGTGTGTGTATGCGGAGTGAAGCAGAAGAATGTGGCGGAAGAGGTTGGGGGAATGGGAGGTTCAACCGTTGGTGTGTGGCTGCGATCTCCACGTCGTACACGGGGGAAGGCGAAGGAACGGGCGTGTTTTGTGTGTGCTTAATCATCGTGGCGCATATTAAGTTAAGTCATCTTCACCTCCAAACAGCTTCACTACACTGCAGCCATCATGCCGCGCACATGCGGGTGAAGTTGCCCATCACCACACACGTCGCTGTGTATGTGCGTTCATTGATGCCTGCGTGAAGTGAAAAACGTCACGCACAACATTAACAACAAACAACACGCACATATGGATATTGAGATGCCAGTACAGGAGTAATGCTGATGATGGTTGAGGCCTTGATGCATCTCACCCAATCCCCCACTTAAGCCCACACACAGAACACCGCCTTCCCCACCTCACAAGAATGGCTCACCTACACGCACACAGACACACGCACACATGTGTGGCGGGGGTGCTTTCTTCTTGTGCTACCACTCCCCAAAACACTCCATACAATCAGCCATCAGCACAAGACTGAACGTGTATGTAGCGCATGGGGCTTCTGTTTTTTTCTTCTTTCTGAGGAAGCGGCACGCGCGGCTTCCAAAAATATATAATTCGTGAAAATAAAAAACCTACATCGTTGGGCGATACCACCTTGACAGCGCACGCACAAACAACAACAACACGAAGAAACAGACGATATGTGTGTGCGTGCGTTTTTTACGTTCTTCTTCTTCTTGTGTGTGTGTGTGTGTGTGTTTGTGTGCTGGCTAAGAAAATACTGGGCACGCGCCACGTACAGAGGTCAGCCATACGCCCCACATCCTCCGCCTCCGACAGAATTCATCAACGCTTGCAACAACAACACCAACTAAACAACGAATAAAAAAATATTCTTCTTGTTTGTGTGCGCGCTTTTTTTTGTGTGTATGTGCGTCTCCGACCTGCGGTGAAGTGTGAAACGAAACGCCTAATTTACACCAACAATCCAACAACAATGGGTAGGAAGTGAGTGTGTGCGTGTGAGATGAGATGCCAGACGCGCCAGGCATCACCCACACACGCACGTATAAGATGTTAATCATCGTCTCCGCTTCTTCCTTCGATTCATCTCCACCACACACGCTGCCTTCGTGGGCTGTTGTTTGTGGTCCATCGTCATTCGTGCTACACGCACGCCATGCATCTAAACGGAGGAGCCCACAAGTGGCAATCATCCTCCCCTCCAACAACAACCGTTGGTTTCTACATACATGCGTTGCCATCAAGTACCTCCTCCACATCACCATCATGTTTGTTATTTTCATCTTCGATAGAAAAAAAAACAAGCGTGATTCACCGGCGTGAAGTTTGCTGGATGAAGAATAGTGGGGCGGGGGAATGTTTGGCCATCGTGCTGCGCTGGCAGCAGAAACAACAACAACAACAACAAGTGATGAATCAAGATACAAGTCCAGCGCACCACTCCGTTGTGAAAGACCTGAACAGCAATCAGCGAGGAGTGTTTCTGTGTGCCTGACCTTGTGTGTATGTGTGGGTGTATGTGGGCGTTTGTTTTGTGTCAGGGTGCCACTTGTTGTCGCGGTAGTGTGTCTGTATCCACGCCTTCCTTCACTCACGCACTTCTTCTTTCTCATGAGGTGTGAGCCACGCACGTGTGTGTTGCGTCAGACCTTCACATGGAGTACCTCCCCAGGTACTGATCTCTCGCTACGAACACATTTTTTTTCAAGTAAATCTCACCGTACATGCACCTCAAAAAAGAAGGACCCGCGAGAGTGCGTGCGTGTTCGGGTGGTGGAGATGCATGATCACTGGTCATCCTACTTACGCACCAACTTTGCGAGCTGTGCCTCCGTCATTTCGTTGATCTCAATCGGCAAGAACTCGAAGAGACTGGCAGGAAGATCCTTGCCTGATGGCAGCTTCGTCGTGCGTTCGCGCAGCTCATCAAAGTAGGGGTGGCAGAGTGCCTCCATGGCGGTGATGCGGTCGTCGGGAGAGTACCGGAGCAGCTTCGTCAGAAGCTCCAACGCCTCCTTCTGTGGCGGGCGGCGAATCACCGTCGTCCACGGCTCGCCCTTTCTATCTTTAATGGGGAAGCTGGTGTTGTTTGGATTGATCTTGGCGAGCTCCTCGCTGGTGGGTCGGCCAAGAATGCGCACGATCTCTTGCAGCTGATCGGCGCTATTTTCACCATGGAAGAGGGGCTCTCCAATCATCAATTCACCAAAGATGCATCCCACCGACCACACATCGACGGCGGTGGTGTAGTGCTGATTGCCAAAGATGAGCTCCGGCGCTCGGTAGTACCTTGAACAAATGTAGGCCACGTTGGGCTCCTGCGGGGAGAGCTTCTTGGCGCTGCCAAAATCACACAACTTCAACGTTCCCTGCGTATCATTCACGAGCACGTTGTGTGGCTTAATATCACGATGGCACACATTCACCGCCTTCAGGTGGAGAAAAGCAATGCTGCGGAGGAGCTGGTACATGAAGGCCTTGATGAGAATTGGCGGGGGGAGCATGTTGTGGCGGTAAAAAGTGCGATAGTGGCGATGAAGTGTCTCTGGCACGAACTCAACGACCACGTTCAGATACACCTCCTTCCGTGCGTTGGCTGAGGTTCGTTCAGGGCAGGTGAAGTAGTACGTGAGCAGCTGCACCACATTAGGGTGGTGATGCTGTGCCAGCTCCTGCATAATCTGCAGCTCGCGATTGCGAAAGCGGGGATCCTGAATAACCTTCTTGATGGCCACCTGTGCTCCGGTGGCTTTGTTCTTCGCTAAGTGAACGGTGCCGAAGGTTCCTTGGCCGGCGATGCGCTCCACGACGTACTTCTCCATCTCGCGCAAGCTGCGCTCATCCACGGCCTCGGCTGGATTCAGAGACATGGCTGGATGAGGTGGGGTGCGTGAATCTGTACGATGAGTATGAGTATGAGTGTGGTTGTCTGTGTGTGTTGAAGTGTATCGCCACAGGCCTCTCTACGAAAATAGTGAAAAAAAAACAAGTGTGGGTGAGCTAAACCACGAATACAGCCAATCAATCCAACTGCAGCACAAGACGGCACACAACAACGACCTACTCTGAGTGGGTGTGTGTGTGTGTGTGTGGGCAAGCAGAGGTGAAGTGTTGTTGTTGTGTTGTTGTTGTTGTTGTTTGGTGTGCTGTGAGAAAAGAGGCACGCCAATCTACGCAAATGCTAGAGCCAACAAACAACACGTCGTGCACCAAGTGAGCTACGCCAACAATGATGGGGAGAGAGGTAAGGGGAGCGGAGGGAGGAGGAGTCTAGAGCAGAGTGGGAAGATATGATCGCAACGGCACAAGTGAAGAGAGCGGTCACGATGGCGCGGATGTGTGTAGGATGAAGAGAGTGCCAAGCAACCTTCGTTCGTCTGTGCAAGATACGAGATCAGCTACAGAAACACCACACCAACAAGAGCAAGGTAGAGGTCAGAATGAAAGTATGTTGGAGATGCCCACCTGCTCGAAGTTGGCAAGAGGGAGAGACAATCCTCTTTTTGCGTGATATATCATGCCATGTTTCTTTTTGTTGGGGTGCTCGTTGCTTGTGCAGCCACACAAGGCAAGAAGTAGTAGTCAGTCGGAACGATACGTACACACCGCGCAAGCCTCACACACGCAGTAACAACAACCTCACGGATTAACAACAACAACAACAACAAAAAAAGATCATCAACGTGCGCAATCGGCATCAGAACGTCGGGAAGCAACCAAACAAGAAAAAAAAGAAGTTCGTGAAGTTTGCGCGGCATCACGTGTTGGGATGAGGGCCGCATGCGGGTGCAAAGACTCCATCAACCGCGAGATATATCAGCGGCGTGGTGCATGTTGCAACATCTACGGTTGTCAGGCCAAACGGAAGAATGAGATCGAGGCCAACCACCGCACCGCATCGTGGAGAGAGGCGGATGTTGAGGGCCTTCAGCTCCGACACGTAGTGCCGCGTGCCGGAGGAGTGTGCCGCAGCCGCCACGGAGCTCTGCGCCTGTGCGTCTTCAGATTCTGCCCCGAGAAGCTCCTCAGCGAGGCGTACCAGCATGGATTGGCCCTTCTCTAACATGGCCTTTTGTTCCTGTGTGGTGGCCGCGATGCGCGCCTCCACCTCTGCCAGCTTGACGAGGAGCTCCTCCACTTCCGCACCGAGGGCGATGTTCTCGGCGATGGCATCGTCCGACACGCGCATAACAACTGGCACACATGGGGGAGCCTTGTTGGCACCGCTGCTGCTGTTCTTCATTTGCTCGGTGATGGCGCCCGTAGCGGGGCCGTAGGGGCGGCACAGGTTGATGTAGAGCTCCGAGTACATCTTCAGGCCAATGCTCAGCTTCGTTTTGGGGGAGAGAAGAAGATCCATCGTGGAGCTCCGCGCTGATGCGGGAAGACGCTCACTGCTGCTGAACGTTTGGTTCAGAATTTCAAGAAAAGTGGTGGGCAAACGTGTTGCCTGCACAACAACATCAACGGCATCCGACCGACCACCAACAGGACCTGGTGGGAGTATGAGGGGCTGCGGTGTGCGCAGCGTGTTCAACGCCGCGCGCGCTAGGTGGAGGCAGTAGGCGGCCAATCCTTCATCCGCCTCCTTCCGAGGTGCGGCCGCCTCAACACGCAGGGTGGAGCCAAACGTTGCGAGGCAGAGAAGCACGTGGTACAAACGTGTTGTGGTGCGGCTTACTGCCGTGCCATCCAGCATGCCGTCTTGGTTGGCCATCGTGAAGATTACGTCGAGCGCCGTGGCGGCGGTGGTGGTGTAGCGCCCCACCACATCACCGAAGCCGAGGGCGTTGCTAATGTGTGTGGCAAGTGGCCGCACAACATGCTCCACCAGGTATGTGCGCTGTGCCGGCTGAAGAAGAAGCTCCAGCAGCGGGGCCATGCAGGGAACGTGCAGAGGAATGCTGAAGGAGATGAGAAAATCCAAAAACGTGCGTGATGAGGTGGCCGGTGAG
This sequence comes from Jaenimonas drosophilae, assembly GCA_030849065.1. Taxonomy (NCBI): domain Eukaryota; phylum Euglenozoa; class Kinetoplastea; order Trypanosomatida; family Trypanosomatidae; genus Jaenimonas; species Jaenimonas drosophilae. The sequence goes on from JASAON010001468.1 coordinate 35,396, forward strand.
GGTGTGCCAGTACTGCTGCTGCCCCCATCATCATCCGCCACCTCGGTGCATGCAATCGTCTGCCCCACAACCGTTGTCCGTGGTTTGGCGGATTGCAGCGCGAAGAGAATGGGGCCGTGGAGGTCAGGGTTTTGGTGTGGCTCCCGCAGCCATGGTGCATCGCTGCACAACTTCTCGAGCACACTCCGCACCAACACACTCAGCCACTGATTTGTGAGGGCCATGACAGACTTGGCCACCTCCGCCACATCGCTCACCGGCTCGCCCGTGGCGCTGTTGGCCACCTCCACGCGCATCTTCCATCGCAGCAGATCCACGCGCTCGGTGCCATGCGCATCCATCGTGGCGAAGCTCGGCTCGCTCCGCAACGATATGGATGCACGGGCGAAGGGCTTCCGACGTGAGGCGGCGATGTGGCGCAGTGGTGGTGCTGCCTTCACACCCGTGTGTTGTTGTTGTTGTTGTTTGGTAGCACGCGTGTTGGGAGGTCCTGCGATGCCCTCGGCGGCACATCGTTTGCATTCCTTCGCGTGCTGCTTCGCCCACGCACGTACACCCCGCACCTCTTCCGTGGTTGTCACAATCACATTTGTTGTGCGCGTGGCTTTGGCGTTGTTGGAGTGCAAGCGTGTGGCAGCATTATGTTGTGTGGGGAGCTCCATCGCATTCGTCGCAGCCTGGTCCAGCTGCTGGAGCAGCGTGCTGCCGCTCGTGGAGATGGTGTTGAGGGCCAGCTCCACCTTGCGCAACAACGCATCCACGGAATCACAACCCGTTGGCCGTATGGCAGACGACGCACCGCCAAATGGCGTATCCCCACTGTTGTTGTTGTTGGCTGCCGCCACTGCCTGCTTATCGAGCCACTCGCCACGCCGTACACGCAGCGCCATCACGCGAGACATCAACGTCATAAACTCACCGTGTTGTTCCTCAAACACAGTTTGGAGAACACCAACTTGACGGCGTAGATCATCGCACTCAACGCGAAGATCGTCGGCTTCTTGCTGCAACTCCGCTCGATGTGCATCCAACGATGCCGTCTCAGCTC
>JASAON010001469.1:0-36456 GCA_030849065.1 Jaenimonas drosophilae
TCCAGTCACCCTCAAAGTGCTTCGACACAGGCTGAAACTTGGCAGTAGGACAGTACAACGCCCACGTGCGTGGGAAGACGCACTCATCCAAAGCCTCCTGTGCGTTCACACCAGCTGGAACATCTTTCGCGTAAACTGTGATACGGGACAGCATTGAATCCGCTGATGGCGAAAGTCGCACACTCACAACGTTCTCATGATTCATCTGCAACGCCTCACCCGCATCCCGTCGAACGGCATCAGAAACCTCCAGCTCTGCCTGCTCCACAGTATCTCCCCACCCATCACCTTCAAAGGTGATCTCATGGATAATGGGGTTGTCATCATGTTTGGTTCCTTGGCTCACGCTACGCAACCGTGGGCGGTACAGGGCCATCAGCTCAGGGAAGTCATGATCACCCACACGGCGGTGCAGCTCGTCATCTTCATGCTCAGCTCCACGCACCTTGTAGTTCATGATCAGACTGCCAAGGCGAGCACCAGTGATGATCACATTGCTTGGGGGCACACCNTCATCGGTGCATCGACAGGTACAACCTCATCCACTCCACACCAATTGCTGTAAACCTTCCACGTCTCGGGGAAGTCATATTCCTCAAGTCGCTGCTGGCTTACTTGGTGGGGAGCCTCACTGTGTAGAGCAACATCACTGAACAATGCATGCTCCGTCGCCAAGAGCTCCACGGAAACAATGTCGCCGTCGCACACACGAAGTGCACAGCACACATCCTGACGAACAGCAGCATTCACAGCATCACGCCGCGACTGTAGTACATCAGCCCAAAGCTCTCCCTCAAAGGCAACCTCATGAACCGAGGCACCTTCAGTTGGAACACCCCGCATCACGGCTGCATTCTGCACATTCTCACAGGTACCGTTTGCACTGTCCATGGGCACCGCACGCACAGCAGGCTCCATGGAGGCACTGCCAGCGTCGCGCAGGCGTGGGCGGTACAGGGCCATCAGCTCAGGGAAGTCATGATCACCCACACGGCGGTGCAGCTCGTCATCTTCATGCTCAGCTCCACGCACCTTGTAGTTCATGATCAGACTGCCAAGGCGAGCACCAGTGATGATCACATTGCTTGGGGGCACACCAGTCACATCAGACACACCCTTGCGGAAGGCTGCCTCGGCATCAGGACGCTGTCCATCAAGCACAAGGTCCCAGTCATCACCAGGGAAGCGGCGCTCCATCTCACGAGACTCACGGTCGCCGGCAAACTGTGATGGTCCGTTATTCCGCGCGTTCACTCCAAGAAGGCTCCAGACATTGGGAAATGGGTAGTCTCGAATAACAGAAGCAATCGTGGGGCTATCTGCTCTGCACGCGGCAACCTGGCCCTCAATCGTCATACCTCGAGCGTCACTCTGCACGCTCGTGACAGTTACATCCATCACATGTACTCCCAAGGCACGGCTCACATCTGCCGAGAAGGCTTGATGGAGTTGCGTAGGCTTCTCCTGAGCGATGGACATCCAAGACCCGTCAAAGTGTTTCGAAATGAGCTGCACCACATCCGTTGATGATGGGTACAACGCCCAGGTACGTGGAAAGTCATAGGCGTCCGTCAAGGACTGCATTTCTTCCACCGATCGGTTGTCCACCTTCCTTGTCGCGATTTCACAGAACAACACCGTAGCGGAAAGCTTTGGAGAAACTTCTACGACATCTGAACGACAAATTGACAAGGCAGCCGCGAGGTCCTGGGCTACTGCCTCAATCAGCTCGTTGCTTTTCGTGGCAAGAACTGCATCCCACGCATCACCTTCAAAGGAGATGTAATGACCCCAGCAATCTCCATTTGCCTCTCCATTAAGACTGCGGATATCGCGATCTCCGTCGTCAAGATACAATGGCCACGTACGCGGGAACGGATACGCTTCCAACGCACCTTGAGCACCATTAATACCGCTGGAATGATAGGCAAGGAAGTCCACAAAGAGAGCTTCTTCCGAAATTGTCACGGATGCCACTTCCACCTCCTTTGGAGAGCAACCCAAAGCACTAGCCGCATCCTCTCGAGCCGCAGAACGAACCGCATCACCTCGTAACCGCATCGCTTCACCCCATAACTCCCCTTCAAAGGCAACCTCCAGATATGCAACTGACATTCCACTGCCCGCAAAACCCTTCGATTCCACTTCCACTGGCTGACTCCACACTGCACTCCTCACCGCCTCATCACGGGTCTCACAATCGCCATCACGCAGGCGTGGGCGGTACAGGGCCATCAGCTCAGGGAAGTCATGATCACCCACACGGCGGTGGAGCTCGTCATCTTCATGCTCAGCTCCACGCACCTTGTAGTTCATGATCAGACTGCCAAGGCGAGCACCAGTGATGATCACATTGCTTGGGGGCACACCAGTCACATCAGACACACCCTTGCGGAAGGCTGCCTCGGCATCAGGACGCTGTCCATCAAGCACAAGGTCCCAGTCATCACCAGGGAAGCGGCGCTCCATCTCACGAGACTCACGATCAGCAGCACGCATGCGGGCAGCATCCTGAGCACGGCGGTACAGGTTCCACACACTCGGGAACCGGCTTGCATTCACGCGGGAGCGAATATCGCTGTCACTAGCACGATCAGAGGTAGTCAGGGCGTAGTTCACACGAAGGCCGTTGGCGCTGGTGTCCAGTCCAGTCACTTCCACAGTCTCAATGGGCACACCAGCAGCTGAGGATGCGTCTTCACGGAACGCACGTACAACACCACGGTCATTCTCATCCACAATGGTGCTCCACAGCTCGCCGCCAAAACGCTGATCGCCGCTTACTTGACGCTCAGGGGGAATGTACAGTGCACTCACAGCAGGGTACGGGTAGTCCTGCACAACAGCAGACGTGCGCTGCGGCTCCAAGGGGCAGCCACGCACCTCACCATCTACAGTCATGCCGTTGGCACTGTGGCGCACATTAGTCACCTCCACATCACCAGGATACACGCCAAGCGCGCGGCTCGTGTCGGCAGCAAAAGCTTCACGCAACTCACGCGGCTTCTCATTCGCCACACGGCTCCAGTCACCCTCAAAGTGCTTCGACACAGGCTGAAACTTGGCAGTAGGACAGTACAACGCCCACGTGCGTGGGAAGCCGTAGTCCTCCAGAATGCGCTGGGAATCCTGTGGAACCATGCCATCAATGCGGCGTACCTTCACGTCACAGAACAGCGCCTGCTGCGATGGAGTCAGTCGCACATCCACCACATCGCTCCGGGAGATTCGCAGAGCCTCAACAGCATCCATGTGCACTGCTTCACGCACATCTTCCCCGCGGTCTTGAAGAACAGTTGCCCAGTCGGAGCCCTCAAAGCGAAGTTCGTGAACGAGGTTTGGTGGTGGCGGAGGGGGTGTGGGGTATAGTGCCCATGTTCGCGTGAAGGGAGACTTGCGGAGTGCGTCGTCCATCTGCTGCTGGGGGCGCTGCGCCCATTCCGCATTGTGAGCGATGCAAGTTGCATGGAGTCCACTACTGGTGGTTGTGAGGTGGGTTACCTCTACATCCGTTGCGGGGAGGCGAAGAGCGGATGCAGCGTCTTGTTGGAAGGCGCTACGGATCGCATCCTGTCGTTCCGCGGCGAGGGGCCAGCGGTCGCCTGCCAGCGTCTGTTGGACGGGTCCTGTAGTCAGGGTATCGGCGTACAGGGCCCACACACGGGGAAAGGGTGAGGCGTCGAGACGCTTCTCAATCTCCATCTCGGTGAGCGATGGATCAAGATGTGGGAACTCCACCTCCGCGACAAGGCGGGTTGGTTCAGAGCGCATGCGCATGTCGGCGGCAGTGTTTGGTGGGACATCTGCAGCAGAGGCGGCGTCATCGGCAATGGCATGGGCAAGTGCATCACGCTTGCGCTTAAGGACGTAGTCCCACCCGGGTCCATCAAAGTTAAGAAGGTGTCGAGAAACTCCATCATGAGCTTCGTTTGTAGGGCCAGATTGATGGTAGAGGTTCCACAAAGAGTTGTAGGGGCAAGAATCGAGGGCACGCTGGCTGTCTGCTTGTTGTGGGGCGCGGTAGCCAACGCTAAGGTTGCGCTCATTGGGACGAATAAAGAGCAGCTCCACTTGAGAAGGGTGAAGGCGGAGGGCCTCAGCGGTGTCCTTCTTGAAGGCCTCCTCCACCTCCCTTGGATGGGTATTGGTGCATGCAATCCATTGGTCACCAGGGAAGCTCTTGATGTCAGAGCGGGACGGTGCTGGGGCGGCGGCAACGGGTGGGGCACTAGGCCGAAGACCACGTTGGGCGTCTACGGGGGCACTCTCAATATAGGGTCGTTCAGCAGAGTTCTCGCCCTCAAGGGATGGTCGCCGGCGATACATGCTCATCACCTCTGGGTAACCATGGTGGTGCAGGCGTTCGTCAATCTGCTCGTCCTCTGTTGGGGGAGCCACAATTTGGTACTTGAAGACTAAGCTACCCACTTCCGCGCTGACGATGCGTACATGATCCACAGGGATGTTCAGCGCCATGGCGGTGTCGCGACGGAAAGCTTCATTGAGGTCCTCGGGTTGCTCATCCAGGACGAGATCCCAGTCCTCTCCGTCAAATTTGCGCTCCATCACTCCGGTTTGGCCCACTCCACTTTGTGATTCTTGTCGGTAAGCCCCGCAAAGATCCCACACACGATTGAAGGGGCACTGTTGCAACTGCGACTGCACCTGGGCACTCGTCTCCGACATTGGGTGGGCAATGCGCGCGCGAACAATCAGCGATGGGCCCATGGGGTGACGCTCGTCCATGGACATGTCCAGCACTTGCACATCATCAAGGTGAGAGGTGGACGCAGCGGCGGCGGCATCGAGGCGGAAGGCATGCTCCAGGGAGGACTTCGACTCATGAAGAACCTGGGCCCACTGGGAGCCCTCGAACTGCACCTGATGATTGGATGCAATGGTGCATGGAGCGGGAGGGGCAGCACGTGAGGCACCGGCCGAGTGCGTGCTGCTTCGGTTGTATAGCTCCCATACTTCACGATAGTCGTGCTTCTGGAGATGGCTGGCGACAACCCCGGCAGGAACAACGCGAGGGTGTGTGACGCTGCATCGAACACTAAGACCATCCGGTGATGGGGTGGCGCTGGTACGGTCAATAACGCACTCCCCAACGGGCTGGAGGGCCTTCACCGAAGAGCGATTGAAGTTCTGAGAAATGAGGGCGGCGCGCTCGCGCCAGGCATCCTGCCACCTGGTACCCTCAAAGAATACCTCGTGCTGAGTCGTGACGCAGCGATCCACATCACGTTCCATATACAGTGACCATAGCTGTGTGTACGGGTCAGCTTGGAGCTTCTTGTCAATGTCTGCAGAGGTGACATCGACGCTGTGCTGCACCGTGACCCCCACAATCAACGATTCATCCTCAAAGGCGACGAGGGTTACGTGGAGGTCCTGCTGGACATATCGAATACCCAGGCAGCGCACCGTGTCCTCGACAAAGGCAGCACGAATCGCAGTGAGTCGGGTTTGGAGAAGATGTTCCCAACCGAAGCCCTCAAAGCACAGCTCATGTGCCGACTTTGTCACTCTTTCCTCATCGTAGAGAGCCCACACGCGGGGGAAGGAGTCACGGTTGAGTTGGTCGTCGATGGCTGCCTCCGTGAGAGTCGGCGGGTGCTGCAGGCGGAAGTCTACGAAGAGGCTCTTTGGTGTTACCTTGATGCTGGTGAGGTGGGCACGTTCACGCGGGAGACCAAAAATACCGCTTGTACTTTCAATCATCACCTCGCGAAGTCGCTCCTCCTTGGCGTCCACGACGCGCTGCCAGTTATCGCCGTTGAAGCCCACTTGGTGGGAGGTGAAGATCCATCGGTCCACGTGGCCCTTGCTTTGCTTTCGGTAAATGCTCATGAGCTCTGGGAAGTGATAGTCCCCCAGCACGCGCACAACCTCTGCATCTGAGGTAGGTGGGTGGGCAATCTTGTAGTGAACGTGGAGACTTCCCTCGTAGAGCTTCACCACGCTGGTATCATCACGTTGCGGAAGCACAAGAGCATTGCACACATCAGTCTTGAAGGCATCACAAATCAGCTCAGGGAACTCTTCAAGGAGGATGTTCCAGTCCTCGCCTTCGAAGACACGCTCCAGCACCGCAGTCTCTGTGGGGGAGGCGCCGGCGGTGGCGCGATGGTAGAGGGCCCACGTTGCCGCAAAGGGGGCCTCCTCAACAGCGCACTTCACATCGTAGGCAAGAAGGTCGGTCTGGGTCGAGATACCGTAGTGAACCTCCATCCCAGAAGCAGAGGTATCCACCGCGGCGATGGCAACATTCATGGGTTGGTAGTCAGAAGGAATCGTCTCTCTCAGATCAGTCGAAAACGCCTCGCGCAGCTCGCGTGACCACACACGATTCACGTATCCCCATCCACGTCCACTGAACGGCTGAGAGAGATCCGCAAGAGCAGCACGCTGCTGCGCCACGACGCGATCGTAAAGGGCCCACACGCGTGGGTACTTGAAGTCCTTAACTGACTCACGAACAGCATCTGGATTGGCGTTGGGAACGCGGGAAAAGATGTTGTAGGATGCCAGCAATCGATGCTCGTCTGAATCCATCGAACGCACGATAACCTGATCACTGCGGATTTTGACGGCGGCAGCCGTATCATCGGCGAAGGCCTCATTTACGGCCTTTGGCGCGGTAGCCAAGACCGCCTCCCAGTGTTGTCCTTCGAAGCCCTTTTGGTAGTCCGCCTGCACCAGTTCCTTGAGGAGGCGGGCGTAGAGAGCCCATGTTCGGGGGTAGGCCGCGGCATGAACACGAGCATCCACTTCTGCGTCTGAGAGAGGTGACTCGCCAGCGTCGCGGTCAAAGACCACTGTATATGGTGAGGTGAGACCGCGATTGTATTCGAGGTCTCCAACATGAACGTGAGCGGGGCTCACCTGAAGCGTCTCAGCGGTGTCTGCGGCGATCGCACGGCTAATCTCTACACGATGGGGAGCAAGAAGCGACCCCCAGCGGGCTCCGCGGAACTGGACTACATGCGGAGCCGCAGCATCTACCAAGGCTGCCGTACGATCGTATAGACCCCACATCAGAGGGAAGGGGTGAAGCTCCGCCCGCTGGTCCAGGTCGTCCGCGGGAACGGAGGGTGTCTCCGGTGCAACAAGAACGCTGTAATGCACCATGAGGCCCTCGGCATCAACATGAAGATCCTCAATTCGGAGAAGATCTTTGGGGGTATTAAGACCCAGGGAGGCATCCAGCAAGAAGGTGTCCTTCACCTCGTCTGGGTAGTACTGAAGGATGTGGTCCCACAACTCTCCGCCAAAGGCGATGTCGTGGGTTGAGGCTACGGCTTGGACTGGCGGGGTCTCCAATAGAACCGGAGTCACCTCCGGTGGACGGAGACTACGCTTGGCATCTTCAATGTCATAGAGACCCATCAAACGAGGGTAGCTGTAGCGCTGCACACGTGGCTCAACCTCTTCGTAGCTTGGTGCCAGACGATCACCAGGGAGGAACAGGAGCTGTGTCTCCAGCCCAGCAGCGCTGGCACTGATACTCTGGATATCCACCTGATTCTGTGGCCAGCGAGTAACCTCTGAGGTTTCCAGTTGGAGAAGTCGTCGCACGTCATCGTGACGCGTCTCAAGCACATGAGGCCAATTGGCACCGGGGAAATGCCGAGACACAACGGCGTCCACCTCATTTTGAAGAGGCAGGGGTGTAATCTCCCGTTGCCTCGTCTCCTGCTTAGGTTCACAGGGTGGGGACGGTGCGGTTGCTTCAGCAGACACCTCACGTTCCGCCTCTTGACCTTGTGGTGCTTCACGTCGGAGCAGGGCATCCTCAGACATGTTCTGAAAGCTATCATCAGGACGGTAGCCTTGGCCGTGGAGAATGGCGTAGTCGAGGGCGGTGATCTCAGCATCATCCAAGTCGCGGTGCTGAGCTTGGCGGGCAAGGACAGGGCCGTAATTGCAGAGTAGCCGCTGTCGAAGCACCACGACCACCCAATCGGTAGGGTGCCACGTATAGAAGGCCGGACGAAGGTAGTGCTTCCCTTCGCGACCGGCGAAACTCTGCCGGAACCTGGCGGTGGCAGGGCCAAAGGCATTTCGTGCCAGCCCAGAACGTGGGGAGGTTGCCATACTCGCTTTGAGGTCATGCACATCATCATCAAGTTGATCAAGGATATCCTGATACTCGGCAATGGTGTTTTGATGGCGATTAATGTCAGAGAGAATCTTTCGGAGCTCTTTCAAGTTCTCATTCTTTTCAGCATTGATCTCAAATAGCTGTGCGTTTGCGTCACCGCAGTCCAACTGAGCTAAGACCCAGTAGTAAATGGGGCCAATGGCAAAACTTCCTTGCATGGCCTTGTCGAACCGGAAGGTTTTACGGCCAACGCACTCGCGCAGAATGTACTCTCTCCGCTCAGCGGAGAGTTGCTTCTCTGTTTCGTACGTGGTGATACGCTGCTTGAAGTACATGTCTCGAATAATGCGCTGCATCTCAGTCCATGAATGGGCCTCATCCTCTGAGAGGAGAAGCATCACTGCGCGGAGCACAACAGAAACAATGCTCGGTGGAGTTCGGTACGACTTTAGCTCTTGCCAATAGCGCGTCGGGATGTTCTCCACATCTTGGCGAGTGGCGTGCATCATAGTTTTGGCTTCTTTGACGCGCTGCTCGGCGTCTTCAATCTTCTCGATTAGTTCTGTGCGACGTGACCGCAGTTGTTGTGTGAGACCTGCAGCAGCTTCCATGCTATTACGGAGATCCTCCGAAGCCATGCGCATGCGCTCCGCGAGAAGTGCAAGTCGCGGATCAGCGCCGGCTCCAGAAGAGTGGTCTTGCCGCACACGTGCCCACAGGCGCACCTCAACATCTCTGGCGTATGGTGGGGACTCTACCATGCCAAGTGTCCATCGGTAGGTTTCGCTGTTGTGTGCGCTTCGTGTGAGTACAGCGACGAAGTCACCGACACGAAGTTCATCGAGGTTGCCCACCACCTCGTGGCCCTCACTAAGCTGCACAGCACGTGCGCTAGAGGACATGGTACGAACTCCTTCTTGTTATCTCTCTGAGTGTCGTCCAGTGGAAAAAGGAGAGTGACCAACAGCAAATCAGAAAACACGCAAGTGCAGAAGCGTGTTTCACGATATGCGATTGGAGACCAAAAAAAAAAAAGCAAAGCGAGAACTAAATTTTTGGATAAAGACGCTCAGCTGTGGGAGAAGCAACAGACGAGCGCGCTTGCGTTGGTGCAGAATAAAGAGTCCGCAGCAATGCGAGCTAGCGCTTGCCGAATAGCCACCTCACGCAAATTGGTGATGGATATATGACGGGGCGGATGGAGCGCTACGCCACGGGAGAGGCGGGAACGACGAAGATCCACTACGACCCGTTGAGTCTCTGTGAGCGGACGCTTCTGCTCTGAAAATACAACCCAAACGAGGAGCAAAGAATGACCGACACCGGTGTACGAGCGTCCCCGGTCAATGTCGTACAATGCAGATTTTTTTTTACGCACGGTTTGGTGGTATGTGTGGCAAGCCTGCTCTGTGATTTACGCGTTATAACAAGAGCAGCACCGTGCCGAGTGATGTGTGGCAGCAGGAATGAGGTAATGTGGGCTGTTCACGGGAAAGTGACGGGCAGGAGACTGGCGAGGTCTCACAGCAGTAAGTATGCGTCAGATTGATGAAGAATTACCTCGCCACGTACAGTCCTGTGAGGAAGGGTGGACTCTACGTGAGTTGCGTCGAGGTGGGCGTTCTCAACCCCACTTTTGGCACGATGTTGATGCAAAGCAGAAGCAAGTCGAAGTACAGAAGTTAGCAAAGATTGGCGGGGCAATCCAGATTGGGGAGAAAACAACAACGACAAGTTGCTGTAGTTGCGGCCCCCGTGGCTCTGTCCCCTGACAATATGTAGCGTGGGAAGGGTGGGGCCACTAGAGGATAGAAAATGAGTCCTACCAAGAGCGGAAGAATCCTAGGGAGTCTTCCTACTGAATTTCTTCTAGAAGAATTAAGAGCGTCTACCCCAATGAATGGAATGTAGATGAACTACCCCAGAAGCACACAAGAAACAGTGAACGAAGGAGGAGTATATGAGCTACAACACCACCCAGCAGAAGAGAACACAGTTCAGTGTGATACTGATTCAAGAAAAAAAGGCAGCCTTCCATCACTTGGATAGATCAGCCACCCATCAGCCACCCATCAGCAAATCTCATCCATCAAGAACCCCGTGGGCCAAGCACCTCTTGATGAACCTCGTCAAGGATATTACTGTCCAGTGTAAATATAACATAGGGCTTCAGCGAGGTTCGACACTTGGGCAAGGCTACGCATGCTGCACTGCCAATGGACGTGATGGAGGAGCCCAGCTGCCCCGTTGGGGTGCTGGAACCCTCTCGATGGCTGGAACCTTTTACCACCTCCAAGGATGCCTCGCCACTGTCAAAGATCATTGCATCGTCGACGCGCACTTGCACGGACTTCACCCACGCCGCCGATCCTGGAAGGACGAGTGGAAGGTTCAAGGTGAGCAGCGAGAGGCCAAAGGGGATGTCCGCGACGTAAACGAGCTCTACCGTCATCTGCAGCGGGCTCAGGCTTGAGTAGGGTGATTGGGCTACGTGATCTGTACGAGGTTCATTGTAGTACGTGAGGATACTTTCAGCAACCATTGGGACGCTGTTGGAGTCATCCTCGTCATCATCATCGTCATTCTCTGGTACCGGAGCAGGACTACGACCTGGACGCAAGGGTTTGATCACGGCACCATTTTCGTTCACAAAACTACACGAGCGGAAGGGCTTGAGTGCCCAGTCCTTGACGTATTGCTTCATCGAATCCTCTGCTGACATGGCCGGGGATGCAGACGGAGGTCGATCCGTCGCTGCAGTGGCGACTGTTGCTGCGAGAGCAGCACCTCCCACTCGCCGGGCGCAGAGGTGCAAACGTACCTTACAGACATAACCAACTGGAAGGAGAGGAGTAATGTATGGCTGGTAATCGAGCAGCCAATCAGGGCGGTCGCGAAGCATCATGCGTGCTCGTTTCATGGCCATGGCAGCTCGAATATTCATGGAAGCGCTAAGACTGTTTGAGAAGGTGGCACCGCTGGTGGCGTTGAAGAAGCCTAAGCCTGGGCTGGCCGTGGCAGAGCCCCCGGAAGATGCTCCGCCAGTTCCCGGACCAATTCCAATCGGTGCAATGGTCGGAATACCGCTGCGCGATTGCGAATCCATGTCGAAGCCATCCTGATCCGGCGCCTGTAGGGAGAGATCGTAGGTTTGAAAGCGCGACTGCACAAGTCGGGCCGGGGCCTTCCGCAAACTGACGCCCTCTGCTGGGGTGACCTCCATCACGCGGCCGCTCTGGAGAATCGATCGACTCGCCTTGCTATCTCCGACCGACCACAGGTGGCGATAGAGCTCCCGTACCGCCGGAGGACAATAGGAGGGGCGATTCGAGGTGGCAGAATGATTGCTCTGTAGGCTGCCCGTGCTACTGCAGAGGAATAAGCGGGCTTCCTTCACACCACTGAATGTCTTGTCGCCGACGGAGTAGTTAGCCACCTCGAGGAAGCCCAGTGACTCCACCGGGCGTTTGAAGACAAAAATTAGTTGTAGGCCCAACTCAAAGGGCAGGAGGGCGGCCGTGTTGGGGTCCTCATCGAACAAGTGGCCCAAGGTTTCGTCCATAGTAGTAAAAGAGAGCGGCGCCTGCTGACTGGGGTACTGGACAAACCAATGCTCAATTGGCTCTTTGATGAGATCGCCTTGACCATCACGGAAGCGTAGGCCACTTAGGCCAATGTTGCTGACGTCTCCCCATGTGGCGAGAAGCATCAAGCAAACCGACTGTACATGACGTGGGCAACACGATGGGTACATGGCCACGCGCTTCGACCGCGTTGAGGTAGCCCCTTCAGCTCCACGACCAGCGGTGGCACCATCACCCAGCCACCCACTGACATCGCTTGGGGTTGGGTTCTTTGCTGTCGTCGTGGCGTGCGTTCCTGGTGCCCGTTGGTGAGACATAAAGTGTGGTGCACTTCCTCGACGCTGAGAAGGCAAAGGGTCCAAGTTGCCCCCGGCACCACCCTTGTCCGATGGAACGACGGCCACTCCGGCAGACACGGCAGCGGCAGCAGCGGAGGGACCACCCCCACCACGTGAGCTAATGCCTGGGCGACTTGCGTAGTGGCTGCTGGGGCGCATGGCTAGTCCGCCAATTGAGTTGGAGGTACTGCTCCGGGTATCTTCGTCGCTATCATCGTCACGGATGCTGCGCAGCACTACAGAAACAGGAACCACCGTCGGTGGTACCCGTGCGCTTCGCGATGTTCCCGCTCGTCGGGAACCTGGAAGGTTGGGGCTCTCACGCGTGCCTGATGGCGCGGCAGGAGGTGATGGTAGATCCCCATGTACACCCTCAGCATCATCGCCAACCAACTCTGCCCGAAATGCCGCCTGTGTTTCCGCCATAATACGACCCAACACCGCCTGATCCTCGGTGAAGAGAATGTTTTCACAGTTGATAACACCGGCAGATGCTAACGTCGCCGGGTCATCCACGGAGGCATCCTCGGGCAGTGTGAGCAGGTCACCTCCGTGCTCCGCAATCTCACCACGGAAGATGGCCACGTCGTCAACGGTCACCTCCATGATTCGGGTTCCTTTGCTAGCATGAGCGCGGCCATTTCCGCAGTAGTTATAGACCCGAATCATCGAGAGTGTGATGGGGTGAGCAAACATGAAGCAGAGAAGGTGGTGGTGGCCAGGAGTGTAGGGGAAGGCCAGCATTTTGGACTCATCGTGGGTGTTGTGGCGGCCATTGATGATACTAGACAACTGACGCCGCGGATCGCAGCGGAGTGTCTCTAGACGAGCTGGGGTACTATCGATCTCCTCCATCGTAGCGGAGTACTCAGACAGAAGACGCAGTGATCCATCCTCTGTCACGTAGTTGAGAGAGACCATGTTGCGGTCAATGGACATCTCCTGAGTATGCACCCGCCGAGGAGATGTCTCTTGGCCTCCTCGGGCACTGTCAGGATTGGTGGACGACGTCATCATGAGAGAAGAAGGAACTATGCGCTCACCATGGTCGTTGAAGAGTTCAATCCCCCCAAGTCCAATTTCGTGAGGATCTCCCCAGCTCGTGAGAAGATTGAAGACTACACAGCGCCCCTTGGGCATGTACTCCACGAGTAGAGGTTCAAGCCCAACGGCGTCGGGAGGGAGTACCTCAGCTCGGTCGTCTAAAGGTTCCTTTGAAGCACCACCACGTCGGTTTGAGCCTCCGGCTGAGGTATTGGAAGATAGATGCTGAAGCGCTGCTTGATGGCCAGGTGGCAGGGCGTTGTCGTTCGAGGCTGCTTGCAGAAAGACCGGGACCTCTTCCTTATCTTCATCCGCTTCCCGTGTTGCGTCACCGCCCGCCTCGCGCTGAAGTGACCGAGACAGAACACTTGTATAGACGGAGGAGGTGGCAGGATCGGTGGCTGCTGACGGTGTGGCAGGGTCAACCGTTTGTGGTGATGGAGGGCCCGCAATCGGGCCGCCATCCTGCCGACGCTTCAGTCCATCTAGTAAGCCTTGGCTGGTGTTGGCCTTGTCGTACAGGGAGGTGTTCCGACTCAAGCTACCACCATCTACTGTGATCTTGTCCTTGGCACCGGCACCCGTCAGCGCCGTCCGGACGGCAGGCGGTGGTTGACTGTGATGCGGTCCAACTGCCCCTTCAGCACCCCCCTGGGGGGATCGTGTGCTGAGTCGTCCCAGCGTGTAGAGCGGCTTCGTCTCTACTCGAGTAGCAGAGACCTGCTCCTTTGCTCGAGGAGCACTGGCGCGGGGTGAGTGGACGGTGGCCTTTGGGTGGGAAGTGGTGGGGGCAGTCGTATTGGCTGCCTTTGTTGCTGTTCGTCCGCCAGAGCCCAAGTCGTGGGCAGTGCCTGATTGTTGCTGTCGCCTCGTTTGCATCGCATGATGGAGAAAAAAGCGAGGTTCTGCGGTGGAGTCTGAGGCTGTCTTCCCCTCAGGTGGTGGCTGCGCCTGACTGGAACGGGGCTCCTCTCTGTGAGGGCGGGAGGACATGCTATGGTATGATTGCCTCCCCTATGTTGCTCCACGGAAAAAAACGCTGTGGGAAATGTAAAAAATGGCGAGGAATGCAGGAGTGCAAACCACGCGATAAAGAGACTAAGATGGTCCCCAAAATGCTTTTATGAGAAAGGTCGAGGGGCCAATCAATCCCAAGTGTTGGAAACTGTATGTGTGGTGTGTAGGTTTGGGAATAGGAATTGAACTACGACGTACGAAGAATGGGGCACTGTATAACTCTAACTTGTGTGGCTGGTGAATGATAACAAAGGGAAAGAAGAAAGACAGCATGGATGATTCATTCCTTTCATTGCAACTTGTGTCAAGCAAGGCATGAAAGAGAGCGACCGTTGCATTGATCCTGTCTACACTAGGAGTGGAGCATGCAAAGAGAGAATAGGAGGAGGAACAAGTGAGAGGCACTTCCTCCATCCCATTGTGCCCCAGAGGGTTGGCTGATTAGTCCTTCTTCTTGGTTTCATCCTTGGCGGCTGGCTGACCAGCACCTGTGGCCTTCTTCACAATCTCAGAGAACCAAATGTACTGGAGGCCCTGAATAATGCTTACGGCCACCGCAGATATCAGCACAGCAAGCTCATCGTGCAGCTGGGGTTGGTAGCCAGAGACTCCACGATTCACCACATCGCTGTACAGGCGAGGGAGGGAGTAGCGCAGCCAGCTACCCGTCACGTAGGTCCCGCCAATAACCCTCACCAAGAGGAACAAGAGAGCAAAGAGGTACTCGCTGATGGTGGCGTAGCCATTCAGTTTGGCTCGGAAGGCCTCACGCTTAGGGCCAGGAGACACCTCATCGCTACCAATGAGGCGCAGAATGGCAGACATGTGAAGAAATCCGTTGCTCAGTTCAAAGCAGCCGCTGTAGTAGCCGCCGTAGTCATCGGCGAAGGGGAAGGCCAGGGCGTAGCAGCCAAGGAAGCTGAAGACGGCGTGCACCTTCCAGGCAAGGGACCAGCGGTAGACGAAGCACACAACAATGTCCCAGGCAAAGTAGCTGACGATGGCCATACGGCTAAATCGATAGTAGGGCAATGCCCGGTACATGCTCTCGTCGGGGAACGAGTAGTTATTCGCATGAAAGTTGCGGAGGAAGATGAAGGCGGAGATGGACATGAGGAAGCCATTGACGATGCTGCAGCTTCGGATGATGACGTCCTCCCGTTGGGCAGCCGTCAGTCCGGGCCAATGAGACCCCCACCAGCGTGTGAAGCCCCACTGAACAATGAACCATGAAAAGAAGACACCAAAGAAGATATCCCAATCCCGAGTGATGGGACCGAGCCAAGTTTCAGTTTGAGTTGCGAAGCCCATAACGCCAAATGGGGAAAACACGTGGTTTTTGATGGTAGTAGTGTTGGGCTGCGAAAGTTGTCCGGCGCCAATGTGAGCGTAGATCGGAGACGCGTAAGGGCTTATGTGGGAGATGAAAACAAATTAGTGGTTGGATGTGAGTAGGTTGAAGTAATGCGCTACAAAGATGATGTAGCGGAGGGCAGTGAGAGAGTGGTTGATGGCGACGTTGAAGGCATGAAAGCAGATTGTTCGAGCCCAGTTAGACAGCCAAGTATGCATGAAAAAAAAAAGCGAGGTCATTGAGTTAGGCGGATTAAGGCGGTGGAGTTGGAAGTAGCACATGGATGCGAAGGACCACCGTTGACAAGTTGGAAGTTGGGGTGAAGAAGCAGCCACAACAGCAGCAACTGCAGGGGGGGATAGCATATGAGAGGTTGGGTATTGACGCCCGATTTTGAGTGGGGAAGACATTGTCTTGCCAAGTTTTTTGATGAACCAGTGAGTATCGTATTGGTACAGCAGTCACGGTAGGGGTTCGAATCACCCAAGTTACGCCGTCGCCTCCGCTGTTCCCAGGCTGTTGTACTGAGCCCAGTACTTGTGCATCTCCAGTGCAACAACGCAGCTGTCGCGGACAATTGGCTCGGGATGATTGGCATACTCCTCCAAAATGGGGAGGCTCTTTGGGTCGGCGATGGCGCCAAGAGCCTCAGCCGCCTCATGACGAACCATTGGCGCTTCCTGCTCATCGCGGAGAGCTGCGATGAGTGCTGGCTGGCTAGACGGTCGCTCCAACTGGCCCAGCACGAAAGCCACCTCATGTCGGAAGAGCGCACTGGTAGTGTCCTCACGAAGGCTTCGTGAGAGAGCCGCAATGGCCGGCTCCGTACCCACATTACGTAGGGTGAACATGGCCATGTAGCGGTGGAGTAGGCGGGCTTGGGGGTCCAGCAGCACGCGCTCCAGTTCCTCAACCGTTGTGGGGACGGTCGCGTTAGCATCCGCCGCTGTGGTTGGGTTGAAAGCAGGTGTAGGATCCACCGACACGAAGGGGCAATTGGTGGGTGGCATCATCGCGGCAGTGCCACTACGATTCTGCATAGCGATACGTGCCAGGGCCAGCTCGCAGCTCTCGCGGATGGCCACCTCGGGCTCCACCTCTGGGCGGCCGTACTCCTCCAAAACCTTCATGGCGAGCGGAGAGGCGATGGCGCCAAGAGCCTCTGCAGCCTCATGGCGTGTGACAATGTCGTATTTGCGCTCCCGCACGATGCGCTCCAAGGCTGGCACCGCCTCCTCACGGCCACTCTGGCCAACGTTGTAGACCAGTTCGTGCTGCAGCAGGACAGAGTCGGTCGTGTCGACGGCCTCAATGAGCACAGCCGCCCCCTCCTTGGTCTTGAGGTACTTTTCCTTCAGGACGTACAGCTCGCGCATGCGGCTGTCGAGGGGCTCGCTTGCATCGAGAAGCTTCGCAAACTCCACGCGCAGCTTCTCCACAGTGATGTCTTGATTGCTCATGCTGGATTGGTGTTTTGTGGTGTTGTGTCCGTTTCAGATGTTCAGCCCTAAAGAGATCGTTTATACATGAAAGAAGGTCGAAGGCGAGCAGAAGCAAGCAAGTCGGATAATAATTCGTGGTGGCACAGTCAAGCACGGCGGCTTTCCTGTGCAACCGCAGGAAGCCAGTCAAGGCCATCTGAGAGGCGGGGAGCCAGTCAATCAGGTGGCTCGCGACACAACGAAGGGTGTGAGTTTTTTTTTGTCTGTGCTGGTTCTTGTTTTAGATCATGCACACTCAAACTGTGAGAATTCGGAGCGGCATGACAACGAGCAATCGTCATCTCTGGTAGTGCCGACGGCAACACCACTATCCTCTGTCCAGAGCACGCGGCTCATGGTGACCCAACCTCACACCGTCACCCTGACACGCCTTCACGGCATGGTTTCTTCCAATCATAAGCCTAGATGGATCGTAGCGTCTGACGGAAGGTGAAGACACCAGAGAAGAAGTGGTCCTGCGAGTCCGCGTCGTTGGAGAGCTTCGACAGCGCTTCTCGCACGGCTTGTTGCTTTCGTGCGGGGTAAGTGGCAACGAAGGACTCTACAAATTGCTGCCAAAACGGCGGGTGTGCCTCGAAGATGGGATAGACGACGGTGCAGCTCACACTCAGTCCACGGTCTTGGGTCACAATGACATTCATCGCCACCGCGACCAGTCGTTGCCAGAGACCAGACAACGGCTCCAACAGACGCGCGATGGCCTCGCGGGAAGCGGTGCGGGGGCGGCAGGCAGTGCGGGGGCGACCACCGGGGGTACCAGAGATACGGGCGATGCCGCAATCGGGGAGTGAGTAGAAGCTGGGCAGCTGAATCGGAGAGGGGGGTGTGGAGTTCCTTCGAGGCGGCTCTGGGGTCATGGATGGCGACACACTCAGCGCCTTGACCTCCTTGATCAATCCAGCAACGAATGAGAGGAAGGACAGCCCGTGGAATAGTGATCCAGACTCTGTATCCACGTCCTCACAGACATTGACAACAAAGGAGATGATGCTCTCGAGCTCAGCAGTGCTCAGCTTGGCTAGCGGCTGGTATGCCTCTTCTTCCGTGATGGTGCGAATGAGGTCCACCACCGCCAGCACCACCTTGGGGTACTCTTTACAGAGCTTCGGTGGAAAGACGGTGAGCATACGAAGCAGACCCAAGAGTGTGTTGTCATAGGTCTCGTCGCGGTAGTGCCACATGGCACCAAAGGGGACGAAGCCATCATGAACGCAGCGGCGCAAGCAAGACATGGACAACCACAATGGTTTGAGCATGAGCTCGTAGGCTCCGTCCACGATGCCACCAGCAGATACGATTTCAACCTGCTCATTCGTGATACATCGCTCCACCACCAACTGTAAAAGAGCGCACATGTGCTTGAAGAGCAGAAGACCGCAGGCACTGTGGGTGCCATTGGGGAGGTTGAGCCGACCACTGTGAGGGGAGACGAGCTCCTCTAAAAAACGGAGGAAGGAGACGACGACCATCGGTGATGCGCCGGCGGGGCCAGAGAGCACCGAATGAAAGGCACCGGCGTTCTCACAAAACCACTCGACCATCTCCACCAGCTCCGACTGCCGTTCATCGTGAATGGCCCTGCACACACCGCGAAGGTCGCGGAGCCACCCAGCAACGTAGCTCGGTACTGTGGAGCCACCATTGACGGTGTTGAGCAGGCACGTGGTGATGGGTTGAAGAAACTCCTCAACCCCGAGCATCTTTCCTTGCTGTGGACGCAAGGTCCATAGAACGGTGTAGAGGTTGGTGCGGAGCTTGTAGGTCTTGCGCGATCTGGACAAGGGAAGGTCGACAACAGGGGGTAGGTTAAAGGAGAGGACCTCCAGCATCGCTGGTGGAACATCACGGCAGGCATTGGCAATCAAATCAATGGAGGACTTGATGATTTGTGCGGACTCCTCGTCGTGTACGCCGTCGAGACCACGCATGAGGTTGTGGCCGGTGTTGTTGAGAATGAACTGAAAGAGCATCGCTCGGGATTCGAACACACGAGCAATGACGGACTTCAGCGCCTCATCGTTGCGTGGGCCGGTGAGGACGAGCTGCACGGTATTGATGAAGAAGATCAACGCCCGCTCCACCAAGTTGCTTCCCAAGTGGAGCCCTCCACTCGAAGGCGGGGGATTGTTGCTGAGGGCCAACCGCCGATGATTGGCGCAATCTACGCAGAATATAAAGAAGTTGGACACCATCTCTACTGAGTTCTCCTCCACGTGAGGGAGTGCCTGATGCACCAGCTGACCCGCCAAGTAGAACAACCACGCAGTGGCAGTAGGACTTTCCAACACGCTCGACCCAACCCCACGATGAACGTAATCTGCAAGCATCGACATTGTTCGAGGGAAGTCGGTGAGTGCCATGCTCGCGACGGACTCCGATTGGGTGAGAATGGCCTCCATGGCGGCATCGTAGTCCTCCTCCTCCAACGCCCCCGCCTCACCTGGGATGAAGTGCACTCGACTCTGGACGAAGGAAAGGACTAGATCGGGTGCCATGGTGTGCAGGTCCCGCTCCTCCTCCTCATTAGGCCCGACATACATGCGTCGGCTCATGAGCAAACGGCTCCAGAAGTTCAGCAAGGTAGTTGTCGTACCAAAAGAGCCGTCACGGCCAAATTGCACCGCAAAGACGTCCACAGAAATGGCACGCAACGTCTCCACCCAGCGAGCAAAACACCCACTCATGTGCAGGTCGCGGTAGCCAAAGGGAGCCACCAGACGTTGGCACACCTCGGCGTAAATTTGAACGTAGTGTGGAATGACGAAACGATCACCGTTATCCTTGGCGACATTGCAGAGTAAGTCAAGGACGGAGTTGAGGTACTCCACGCGTTCCTCTGGTGAGTCAAAGAAGGTGCGCCGAATGCCGCAGAGGCTACTGAGTCCCGTCAGCAGGGTTGCACAGAGGGGGTAGGGGAGGGTAGCGTGTTGGCCCCAAAGAACCTGCTGCGTTTTGGACGAGAGAAGGAAGGGCTTCCAGTCCGCTGGAACCTGACTAGACAGGGCCTCCTCGGTCTCATCCACGGTAATGGCCATGAAGTCGTAGCCAAGACAGTTCTTGGTGAGCTCCACCACCTCCGATGGGTACTTCTGCTGGGGTAACTGCACCAACTCCAGCTCGGAGATGACGGCCATGAATATCGAGAGGAGGCACTCATCGCGAAAGTTGTTGCTACTACGCCGGTGCGCCGCGAAGCTCATAAAGGAGTGGGTCTTGGACGAGTCGAACTTGCCCAGCTCCGTTACGAGAGTATCCAAAAGAAGCAACGAGAGGAAGTGCTGCTTCTCCGCCTCAACGGGGTCCACTCCGCTGGGAATCGGACCACTCGCCTGCAAGTAGCACTGCGAAGCGGAAAAGAGGTTGAGGGCGTGATCCACCGCAGGCTTAAGAACGGGCTCTTTTTCAAAGGAGAGCTTCGTCATCTTGGCGTAGGCAGTGAGGAGACTGAGCAACACGTGGCGTGGTGCGCCATGAAGGATGAGTCGTTGAAGGCAGGCAATCCCGCATTGTTGGACAACAATCTGTTCCCTCTGCTCCTGGGTGATCCAGTTGAGGTTGGCTTTGAACCACGAAACAATTCCCTGCGCAGCGAACAGCAGCGCGTACTGATTGCTGCTGTGTGCAAGGATATTCAGCAGTACGGTGTTGTCTCCGCCCTCCACAGTGAAGGGAGTCAACTGGAGCTGCGCCGCCTGGCGATCTGCTGGGTCCGGACTGGCGTACAAGCGCTCAGCCACTGCATTAACCTCATCCACGGTTGGCAGTCGTGCCATGGTGGATTGTTGGGGCGATGAGTGAATGCGTGATTATCGTTTCGAATGGCAAATAGGTGGTGCGTAGTGGAGCACGACGTCGGACAGCAAAAAAAGATCCACGCGAGATGTTGGTGTGTCCGCGTTGGGTGAGTGGTATTCTGCCAGATGTAGCCACCAACGCGTTGAGTTCCTGATCCAGAATGGCGGAGGAGAATTAATCAAAGATCCAAAGCCACCTTCACAGCACCTGCCCGATGCGCTTAGTGAAAGACTCAGAGGAGGTGGTCGGTGGTGGTGGGGATGATGTCAAGTATGGTGGAGGAAGGGAGAAACCGGTCCACCAAATGCGGTGTGCGTGGGCCTTGAAGTGTCAAAGCACACCCCCAACGTGGAAGGCAGAAAACTATAACCTAGGTGCCGATGAGGTCGGCAGCTGCAGCAACACGAAGAAAAAGAATGGCAACATAGTGAAATGTGCAATGACGGGATCAATTGAAACTCGAGTCGTTGACGTACGCACTTCAACCAGATATTTGTGTGTGGCGTGTGAATCCGTCAACCACACGCTACGCAAAGAGTGGCCGATACATGGCCTGCTCCTGACGCACTCGGAAGCTTCTCGCCGTCACAGTAAATGACCCGAGAATAGTCTCCACTTGAGTCTGAAATGTACGAGAGAAGGCGAGAGAAGGGGATGACGACCACTGTACTGTACTCGGCGTGGGCTGCAGCAGACCCAGCGACCAACTCTGCTCTACTCCGTTCTTCATCACGTCTGGCAGCATGGCCCCCAACGTGATGAGAGGATTCGCCCGCTCCACATCGGACTTGCGCGTGGCGCCATCCATTGAAGACGCCGTCGCCTCCGCCTGCGCACGACGCAAGAGACGAAGCTGGGCATCCACACACCGAGCAGGTGTAAGGAACGGGTTGCACAGCGCTGCGGAACTGCATTCATAGACGGCACGGCACAGAGGCACCATCGCATCTGCAGGAGGTTCCTCACCCACCGTAATGAGCAAGGTTGTGATGCCGGTAACCGACCGAAAGCCGTAGGAGGTGAAGCGGTAGCCGCTGAGAAGTCGTCCTAGAAAACGTGGATCACTCGTTGAGGTTACACGCCGCCCACGAGACGGGACGGCGCTGCTGCTGGCGCTCTCCCCAGGAGCGGAGGTGGAGCGGCCACGAGGTCGAGATCCTGCTGCTGTTCGCGCGGATTGACTCGTCTCCTGGCGTTGAGCCTGGGCCTGCACCTCTGCCCACAGTGCATCACATCGATCTAGGGAGGAGAAGAGGAGGAAGTGCATCTTCACGATATCCTCAGACCCAACATAGAGGTGGTAGCTGCTTCCCTCTAGCACCTTCAGTGCTTCTTCATCCTCTGCAGAGGACGAGGCCGTATCATCATCTTTCGTATGAGACGGTACTGCAGCAGGTTCATAAGAAGCCTCCTGGCGGTTGGTGAGGTAGGTACGCAGGCAGAGCGGGCGACCATGACGGTCAATGACAGCGAGCGCCGCCACCGCCCACTTTTCCATGAGGTTCAACGGAGACGATATGAATACGGGATGTACAGGACAACCCTGCCTGTATTCCTACGCACGCTCAAACAAGACAAGCAGTAAGAGAAGAGAGTCCACATGGGTGCGGAGGTGGATTCAGCAGCATGAACATGGTCGAGCTCAGAAAGCCTGGGCGAATATCGAATCTTCATTGAGGCAACAGTTAGGGGTGGAAGCTGAAACACGCCAATGGAGGTGGCTTGATGGCTGCATACAGAAAGGCAGGGTACGCAACAAGCTCACCCATTGGCGGATCTCTCTTACGTGAGAGCATCTGGTGCCACACGTGTAGGTCTTGTGTTCTGTAGTAGGTATCCATGCAGATAGCTAATCCGCGTCGGAGGCAGCATGATAGTTTGAATTAGGGTTGTTTGGGGGGATGTCCTCCTTCGTGGTGAAGAAGCTGTGCGTCTTCCTCTGGGATAAACGCAAAGTTGTCAAAGTCGACGCCTTCGTCCATTAACTCGTCCAGGAACGCCCAATCGTCATCAAAGAACTCAAACTGTGCGTCTTCCATTTGCTCTGCGGGAGTGCGGCCGTCCTTTGGTGACTGGGGAGTAGATCCTTCACGAGCAACACGGGTAGAGAATAAGGCAGTTGACGCCCAACGGCGGTATGAGGTCTGCGGAACCATCTTCCGCGCTGTCGCCGTTGATACCAGCGAGAGAGAGCGGAACATCGTCAAGTAGATAAATTGGATCTACAAAACGTGTAACTGGCGGAGAGAGGGATGCACTGATGTGAATATGCAAGATGTTCCTAAAAATGTCTTGGCAAGAGAAGGATTGGCGATGCGCGTGTGTCCGTGCAGCTATCCTCTGCAGCGCAAAACCCCGAAGAAAAGAAGAGACAGAGAAACATCTTTGCCACGCGCAATATTTGGACTTTCAACACAAAAGAACACCACTTTCTTCAAGGTGAATACGCCCAACTAGTACCCAGCTCATAAGCCACACGTACTGCTTCAACTTGTGTGAAGTATATAGCAGTAAGTCTAGCAGGCCTTTGACACACAGCACCAGCACGAATAGCCGGTCCGGTAACACGAACTGCAGTGGCAGGTGAAGCAATGGATGGCTGCAACGCAGCGCAACGTGAAAGTAAGAACAAGCAACTCTCGCAAGTCAGATGGTTATTGGCTTCGTTGAATACCCGGTAATTGTCGATCACAGAGTGAACTACGAAAGAACGCAGTGGGTACATCATCATGTATGCGAAGAGCTGTGCGAAGCACATAGCAGTAAGTCTAGCAGGTCTTTGACACACAGCACCAGCACGAGTAGCCGGTCCGGTAACACGAACTGCAGTGGCAGGTGACGGGTGCATAGCACAAGCAATGGATGACTGCAACGCAGCGCAACGTGAAAACAAGAACAAGCAGCTCTCACAAGTCAGATGGTTATTGGCTTCGTTGAATACCCGGTAATTGTCGATCACAGAGTGAACTACGAAAGAACGCAGTGGGTACATCATCATGTATGCGAAGAGCTGTGCGAAGCATATAGCAGTAAGTCTAGCAGGTCTTTGACACACAGCACCAGCACGAGTAGCCGGTCCGGTAACACGAACTGCAACGAATGAAAGTAGCAAGAGAATATTTGTCGCGTCAGGTGACTCGAGCAAAGCATCTGTATTTGGACAGAGCTGGAGCCCAACAACTTCTACCAATAAGTTCAAAGAGGAACCGAGAAGGAGAGATTACATTGTGTAGGTATGGCTGTGAGAAAGTACGTCGAAGGTTCAAAGGTACACAATCGTGCTACGAGAGAGAACATGTGAAGTATTATACGCTTCATTAAGCGGCAAGACAGGCCTCATTCATCCCCACGGCGCACTCCACGGGAGAGCACAGGAAAGCCCTTGGGCTGCACTTTGGCATTGTTGATTTCCAGAACATCTCCCATCTTTTGGTACTCAAAGCGCCGGCTCTTGGAGCCATAGGTGGACTGTAGCTCTCCCAGCAACTTCTTGGCAGCCTCCTCACGATGCCACCGATTGGTAATGGCGAAGGTGTGATTGAGATCATCCAAATCGCCGGTGGGCACCTGATCGACAAACGGCTCTTCGTACAGGCCCTCCCACTTGAGCTGCTCCTCAGTCTCCGTGTCCGAGTTGAAGTGAACGGCATGAGAGAGAGGGCGTTCGGTAGTGAGTCGGTCGACCCCGTAGTCGCTGGAGGTCAGGTACTCCTCCAGGTGTGGGCTGTGTCGGCGATGGAGGTCACGGAGGGAAGTGGCAGACGCAGTGCCTGAACCTGCATCCTGAGAATGTGGAAGCATGCCTTCCTGGGGCAGCTGAAGTTCATTCGCATGCTGCTGAGATCGGGCCGCCTCCGCTTGCACGAGTTGGGCGGAGCTCTCCTTCAGGAGTTCCTCGCGCTTTGCCTTCTTCGACTCCTGTTGAATCTCCTCCACGTAACGAACAAAGGCATCGCCGTCAAAGTTGGCCGGTAGCACGAACTGTCTGCTGGACCAGTTCATGTCGAGTTCTGGCCCAAGAATAAACGTGAACTCACTCCAATCCCACTGTGCCAAGGAGCCTGCAATGCGAAAGAGCTCCTTGGCCCATTCCAGTCGCTGGGCGTACGTGCAGTCGTTGTGCTGGAAGGCCTCCACCCCAGCTGGTTCAATGATGGTACGGAACTCCTTTAGATGCCACATAGTGGTCTCCAACATGTGCTTGGAGATGCGATAGAGCTTCTTTTGAAGGTCAAGCTTGGGCTGGATGGCCTTGAGCCACTTGTGCAGCGCATCGGCAGTGTTCATTGAGTGGTCTAGAATAATGACTCCATTAGCCCGGGTAGCAAATCGTGAACCAATCTCGAGAGAGAGGGAGGACACCCCATAGCCATGGAGCAGCTCCTTGTACTGCCGCAGAAGACGCAAGGTTGGCATGGCATCCTTGTGGGAGCAGGAGATAAGAATATCATCCAAGCTAAGGGCGTTGCATACGTCCGCAATGAGGCCCTCAAGCTCACTCGCGAAGGAGAACGCATTCTCTCGGCAGGCATCGACGGCCCTCTGGTGTTGCGCCAGAAAGCTAATAAATTGATAGGGTGTGAAGTCCCAAGGAACGGTTATGCAGCCCGTCATCTCCCCCACCGCGAAGTGGTCGGATACAATGAGAGGCATGCACTCCCACACCTCATAGCGCATCTCCCCAAGGTGATCTCGCAGCGTCTGCATGGCAGCCGCACACTGCAATGGAGAGATGGACTGGGAGAATAGCACCTGATCGGCCTCAATAATCTCCTCCAGGGTTGGAACCGGCGTCAAAGACCAGCGCATGCTCATCGCCTCCGTCGCCTCGTCCAGCAGTGACTTTGGTGCCTCATTGCGGGGGTCGGGTCCGCCTTTGCGGTGCGGTCGGCGGCGCAGCGGTTTAGCCTCACGCCGTGCAATCGTGGCGTCCTCCGCCTCTGACACGGACTCTGTCACCCCGTCAATACAGCCAGAACGCCGAAGAAGATCACGAAGAAACTTATTAACGCTACGTTCCACTACTCCACGATTGGCCTCGCTGGCGGCAAAGCCATCAGGAAGCTCAAAGGTTGAGTTAACCTGCACCGCCCCACCAGAGACCTCCCCTTCTGCAGCAGTGGAGAAGCCACGCTCCGCAAAGCTCGACTTCGGTGCCTGGTTATCATCCTTCTCTCCATCCAGACGCCGGTAAAAGGTAAAGGCAATGGTTGTAGCAGGCGGGGGCCGAAGAGTCCCGGCTTTGAACTCTCTGGCCCAGCTTAGGAGTTCGTTCAGTTGTGCCACTGCTTGCTCATTCGCCACCTGTTGCGTGTGGTTGTGGTGAAAAAAGTCAGGGTGAACCTGGAGAAAGAAAGCATTCAATGCCTTCTTGTACATGAGGATGGGTTAGCCCAGCCCGATATCTTCTGCCTATATGGAGAGCACAAAAGGAAATGAGAAGAATAATTTGGATGTCAGCTGCAGACCTTCCAGACAAGACAAGGCATCAGTTTTTTTGGTATTGTCGTGTTGCAATACACGGCCGCTCTAATCCATTCCCCCACACACACAGGTGGAGAAGTGGCTCGACCGTTATCTAATCAGCATGTGGAACACTATCTATCTCCACGCATCCCTTGAATAATGATCTAAGTGCAAACAAAACTACGCACATAGTATGCTAGTGTGTGTGAGTCTTGTAGGGTGAAGTGAATTGAAGTGACGTGGGGACTGAAGGTCTTGTCAGTGGAGAATGGACCTCCTGACCCACACCTAGGACGGTTTTCGCGTAGCTGCTGATGGTGCAGCGGGAGCACGGCGCTGAGGAGCACGGGATTGAGATTGCGCGGTGCTTGGTGTTGCCCCTGGGTTTGGTGTGCTCGTTGTCGCGGAGCGAGGAGCCGGTGGAGATGGTAGGGCTGTCTGGAAGATCTCTACAGCACGGCTCACTTCCTTTTTTAGAGTTGCCAAGGCAGCCTGAAGGTCAGCCAGAGACGATAATGTGATGTTGATGTCCACCTCACGTGGAAGAAGTTCCGCAGAGAGAGCCTTGCCCTCTGAGCTTCCTGCATCCTTGGCCCCTTCACCCACCTTCGCAACAACTTTGGCACGTGCCACGCCCACCTCCTCTGGGAGAAAGGGCCGCGTGAGATGAATCAGCAGCTGTGGCTCCTTCTTGGAAGACTTCTCCGTAGAAGTACCGCAGCGCACCCCAAGCGCCAGTGGATGGACAAGCATTACCGCTTGTTTGTTCTTCCCGACCAGCTTCTTCTTCTCGTACGACAACATGAGCAAGCTAGTGGTTTGGTGAATAGTGAGAACAACACGTTGCTGACCTTTCCACTTGCCCTTGGCCACCAAAAGATGGTCAGATGACTCATCAGGTGATGTTTGGGGCTTTTGCAGAAGGCCTTCGTATGCGTTCTGCATCATTTGGCGTCGCAGCTGCTGTGCCGCACGTTCATAGGCTTCCTGCTCTTTGCGCAACTTCTCCGCGGCATCCTGCTTTGGAGACGCAGGCTTTGATGTTTTAGGAGTGACCTCAATGGGCGAAGCGCCGGCATCAGCTGTTGAAGGAAGCACAGGGCTGGTACTCACCTCCATGGGCACAGCTTGCTGCACAGTGGTGGGAGACTTGGGAGCCACAACCGCCAACTCTGGGCGTGGATTCACTACCACCTCCATGGACCTCTCGGCAGGCGTTGGTGGGCTTGTGGGATCTGAAGGAGCCTCACCTGGCGGTAGGGGAGAGGCAGAGAACCCCACTCCCACTGGAGAAGGCACCGTGCTCGGTGGGGAAAGTTCAGGGAACATTGTCGTTGCCGTCTCGGCATCACCCCCGTTCGCACCCTCATCCACTTCAGCTGCAGTTGTGGGAGATGGGGAAGAAGGCATGGGCGGGGCCTCTTGGTCCTTGTCCAGGCAAGGACCATCCTGTGGCATCGCATCATCCGCCAGCGCCACTAGGTCAGCCACCTCCTTGGGAACATCCGCGCCAATGGGCACCTGCTGCGCTTCTCCTTCGAGTACCTCAGTGGATAAGGTGCGACGGTTGGCTGATGACGCCCTTGA
The DNA here is from genome assembly GCA_030849065.1 of Jaenimonas drosophilae. Classification (NCBI taxonomy): domain Eukaryota; phylum Euglenozoa; class Kinetoplastea; order Trypanosomatida; family Trypanosomatidae; genus Jaenimonas; species Jaenimonas drosophilae. The sequence continues at coordinate 27,795 of JASAON010001469.1, forward strand.
TGCAACAGTGGAGCAAGTTTCCCGACTCGCCGATCGCTTCTGGACGTGGTCAGGCGACGGAAGCGTGTCTGTGTGGTGCTCCTGTTCGGTGTTGGTTGGTTCCTCCTGCCCTACCAAAGGAGGCTGTGCTGCATCTTGCTCGTTGGGCTCATCAATTTCAACCTCAAAATTCGCTGCGGGGGTTGATGACTCAACGTCATTCATCTGCGAAGGCGGAGACACTAATCGCTGAGGTCGTAGCTCCACAACTTCCGTCGGCTCCGCAACGTTGTGGGACGCGCTTCCCACAAGAGTCTCTCCCTCATCTGCCTGCTCCTCAAGCTCCCGCAGAAGGCTTCGTCGAGCTGGATACATTGTTCCTGTGGCGTCCGCTATACTAGAGAGCTCCTGAGCCTTACGTCCAGATACTTCCAAAATGGAGCTTACTTCGTGAAGGGCGTGAGGCGTACGAAGACCAATCCCATCAGCCCACCCAGCAGCCTTGGATGATGCAACAGTAGATCCCACCACCCCATCCCGGCCGCAGCTTACTGTGTGGGTAGGTGACTGTGCTCCTGCCAAGCCATAGTGGATCGCCAAAGGACGAACTCCAGTTGCCCCGCACGAATCGGTACAGCACGGATCAGCCGCACGGTAGGATACAGCACAGTGGGCAGACTGTCCTAGCACTGACATGGCCTGCCCATCGTGCTCCGCTACTCCAGCATTGCCCTGAACTGAGAGGTCCTCCAGGCATGAGCCCGAGGACGCGACTGGCCAATCCATGATAAAGCAGCGAATCACCTCCACGCAGCCTAAGGTGGTGAGGAGATTGTCGGCGAGATTGAGAACTGCCAAGTCCTGTAGAAGACCCCACGATGCAGTTGTGTTGCGCACGGCGCGACACAGCCCACGCACTGCCACATCTGTTATGCCGGTGCTGGCAAGGTGCAGCTCCTTGATGTGGCCAAAGGCTGAAGGAACAACCTTCTTGGTCGTTGCTGCGTTAAACGCGGCATGGGAAAGTAGCTCGCAGAGGACGTCCCCAACACGGCTCTGGCCCGCTACCGAGAGCTGATCCAAGACAATAGGCATCTCGTCCGCCCGCTCCGCGGCCAGCACAATCTGGCACCACGAATCAAAGGAAGTTGGAGAAGGCGGGGCACCTTGAAGAATCTGCTCCTCCATCGTACCCTCCGCCAGTAAGTCGAGAAGTTGCGGGCGAGGAAGCAGCTCCGTGGTGAACGTTCCAGAGAGGTCCAGAACGCAGAGATCGGGGCAGCAAAACAATAGGCCAAGAAGGACCGATCGGCAGCCGGCAGGTGAGCAGAGCTGGCTAAGAGGTACACCGCCAAGGGAGACGTCACGTAGTGCGGCGGGGTGGTGAAGAGGCAGAAACTGGGAGAAGGTAGGTTGCTCCATCAGTTTTCCAGATGTGATGATGCAATGATTGAGGGATGATGCACCATCCTCGGCTGACGGTGATGGCAGCAGTCCCCGTGGAGATGGTACGTTGTGCGTGAGCAGTACCGTGCGCAAGCAGTGCGATTTACTGGCTCCATGGAGGAGCTCCGACACACCACGGGCAGAGGCACGGCACTCTCGTAGGTCCAACAGCGACGGCCCAACATGCAGCTTCTTCAAAAGCTCTGCCAATCGAGAAACGGGTTGGGTGTCCTCCTCTCCTTCCTTGGCATGGCATGAGGTGGTAATATCGCGGTAGGCGAGTCGCAGCTCTGCGGAGAAGAGATAGGGTTCATCCTTCAACGATTCAGCAGAGCACTTTCCGAGGTATACGCCCAGTACCTGCAGGCCATAGTCACGAAAGGGATTGCAGCGAGCATGGAGCTCCTCCAGCGTGGCTGCATGTCGGAGAAGGAGTCGGCCGAGGAACGTTGCCCCACGATGGGTAAGATGGTTGGAGCTAACATCCACCACTCGCCAGGGAGGACGGCGTTCGCACTCATCGTCGCGAGTGGCAGACGTTGATTGCAGAATGCTGGACGAAGACGCGGCGGGTGCAGTACGCGGACGCGCTGCTTCTCTCCGGGTACGCGATGAAAACGCTGATTGGTACTTAATGAGCTCCCCCAACATGGCATCAGTGAGGCCCACATCGCACAAGCGGAGGACGTCCAACGAGGTGAGTCGAGGAAGAATGTGCTGGCAGAGCCACGACCATTCCTTCTCCGGCAAACGCACGTGTGAAAGGTCAAGTGTGGTGAGCGGGGCGGCACCGCCAATGGTGAGTGGAGCTCGGAGTTGTGCTTGCAGCTGCGCAAGCACAACTGCAGAGTTGGGGGCCTTCGCTGAGGGAGACGCCACCACGTCCTTGTGGCTCTTTGCATGTGATGGCGTGCTCTGAGCGGCGTTGGAATCAATGAGGCGAAGAGGGGTCTCGGCCGGGCTTGGTGGGCCAGCAAGTGGTGCCATCGCCGGTTTTCTCTCCGCGTGTTGTGTTCCTGTTATAGCAGTGCTGAGCAAGCTGGGCGTCGGTGGACGGAGCAGTCCCTGTGGCTCAACGGATGGATCAAGGACCGATGAGACGCCAACAGCTGGTCTCTCAGCAGAGTCCTCGCAGGGGCGTTCCACGCTTGTTGGCGCAGCCACATACGCCTCTGTGGAGGCTCGGTTATATGAATATGTCGGTCTCGCGGCCTCGGGCGCGATACCCCCAAACAGTGAAGCGGGACGAAGGTTGGCCGGATTGTAGGGCTCTGGAGCCATCTTGACGGGCGTTGGCGAGAGGCTGGAGTAGTCACGCGGCGGCGATGGAGAGATGGGCTGTCGCGTGCCGTGCCGGCGGAGGCCACTGGAGAGTGGGGCCCAACTTGGGGCGGATGGGAGAGATGGCGCACGAGAGGAATAGGGGCTTGGGGGTTGGGGACGTCCGTAGCGAAGCAAAGGTGCGTGGCTTATAGCAGTGGCCATAATAGAGCCACGAACGGAACTCAGTACAGCGGGCGGGCCATCTGCACGATCCATGCCCTCACGCCAGTTTGTGGCGGCGACAGCAACGCCGCTTTCACATCCCGGTACCGTTGCGGGGACGGAAGAGGCAGCCTCGAGAGCTGGAGCTTCTACATCCGCCACGCTGTGTGTGCTCAAGCGCTGAGTGCCTGAAGACGCCGAGGGAGTGCGGCGATGCCCATCGTCATGCTCGGCCACTGGCGAAGCAGACTTTGCTGACGAAGTAGAGGCAGAACTCTTCTGCTCAGACGCAGGTGAGCTCATATCAATGAACCTGTGTTTCCTTTGTTGCGTGCCGTCTCCAATTGTGAGTGTCCTACTACAGTGAGATATGCGAAGGAGGAGCAAATATGCATCATGAGGGGAAGGATACTGTGAAGAATGAGGCAATGATGAGCAGCACACTGAAAAGATCAAAGACTAACCATGTCACAACAGAAGAACAACACGATCGAGGTGGGCGTCCCTCATGCGCGTTATTAATAGTGTCAGCACGGTTCCTTCATCTTCTTGTCATAGCTTTGCACGTACAGCATCCAAACTGTAGCCAAATCACTGAGAAGTGGCTCGCAACTTACGAACGAGGATGATCGCCGTTGCCGCGACACTGAGGACAGTGCAGGCCATGGGTACGACAACCATCAAATTGCTTGACGCAACAGGGCGAGGTGCTGTCTTTCCTAGAGCTGGGCGGGAGGCCTTTGCCTCCTCCATCGGTTGGGATCTCACCCCCTCTAGGTGTACAGGCGGCGGTGCTGCTGGGCTGGTGCCGCTAACCGCTGAGGGGCTGCTTACCGCCCCAGACACACGATCGCTCATCGACTCCAGCAACTTAGAACGGGAAACAACTGGGAGCTCGGCCCACAGGGTGGGGTCGTTGTAAAGCGTAATGGGCTGAGGCTTCTGCTCCAGCTCCAGACGACTTGCCTTGATGAGGAATCGGGAGGGGGTGGAGTAGATGTCCCAAATCTCCACTTGGTAGTTTTCCAGTGGCTTAAAGATGGCATCGAGCGCGTCGTAGAGGGGAGCAAGGTTAAGGCGCTTGCTCATGGCCTGCACCATGGACATCTTCTGCAGGGGCTCCAACTCCTCCACAGAGAGTACCACCTCCGTCACGTCCTTTATAATATCATCATCATAAGTAGCCTCCGCACGGCTGTTGGGGACCTCGTCGGGGCACAGCGAGAGGACCTCTTGGCGGTACTCACGACACGAGATGTAGCAGTACGGAACTGCATATCGGTGCCAAACAGGGCCATAGCCAACCACAAGCGCGTAGGCGCTGGGCAGCTGCGGGAGTACTTGAGCGAGGTCGTAGTGAAACTCCATCAAATCACCCGGGGTCACATCATGAAAGTGTCGTGGGCGGTAGTTGGTCACGAGGGGAGCCACCACGAACTGCGCAATTGCCGTTTGTGGTTGGCCGCTCTTGCCAAAACGCTGGTCCAGCTTGAGGTGAGGAAGTGAGGTACGGCACCGTGCACGCAGTGGCTCCATGAAGGGCGACACACTGTGAAGGAGAGCCTTGGCGAAGGCCTCGAAGGCCCCTTTCTGAGCCAAGTCCCGCCGCTTTTCGGACTTTGTGGGCTTCTTCCAGCGATGGTTGCCATTGACGGTCAGCGGTGCCTGGCTTGCTGCGGTGATTTGTGGTTTTGGCACGATCTTCTTCGGCACGGCTAGAGGAGCTGGTGGCGGGGCAGCTTCCTTGCTCGGCGTGGACCCAGCTCCGCCCTCTTGGGCTTCCAGTTCAGGATGGAGTTGCCGCTCGATGAAATACTCTGTCTTCTCCAAGACCTTCTGGAACACATCCATCCACTCAGCATTAGACGGGTCCTCCTCGTCGTTGGCGAGGTCGTCGCCTTTGGCAAACGTTGGGTAGTACGCCGGTGGAAGGCCATCCTCACCGAAGTTGTCTCCAAGCATCTCCTCATGTGTTGGCTCATTGGCCATCGCGCTAGTCGTCTCTGGAAGCAGGAAGGAAGACATGGCGTTCTCCGTGGGCTTCCACTCACTCGCATTGGCATTTAGCGCTGACATGTTTGGCTGAGGGTGTTGTTGCTTTTTTACTGTTGTTGTGATTGAGTGTTGTGTGTTGGAGCGTATTGATTGGTGGTCAAGAAGTATAGGAATAGACGGTTATATTGTATAACCGGCACCAAGTGGAGAAGAGGTTTGTCTTCACGCCAACGTCCCCACGTCAGTTGGTTCCGACCAAGGAGGCTGATGAGGTGAAGGGAAGGGGTGAATGGGTGGTGTAATGTGTTGGAGGCACAGTCGATTATGCCAGTTGGCCAGTAGACCTCGATATGGGAGGGCAGGAAGGCACACGGATTTGCACTAAGACTATAGTGTGGGGTTCTAAGCATAGTAACATGGAATCGGGAGAGAAACAGAGGGCGCAGCATTTCGTCAACGACACCGGAGACATACGAATGCATTTGTTACACAAGGTACAGTAGGTGTGCAAAGATCAAGATGAACGTGGCGCTGTTGGTTGTGTATCATAGCCATACTATGCTGCAGGGCTCCATGATGGACTAAAGAAGGAGGTAAGAACGGTTTGGGACATGTATGTGTTGTAGTCCATCACCGACGGCTGATCACGTGCCCAGCACTCTGCAAAATGCCGAAGAAGTGCATGATGGAGAGCAAAGAAGCCTGCCTCCCCATCGGCGACATCTTCCGTGAGGCTCTGCGCCAGGGCATCCACTGACGCGATGGTCCCATCTGGGCGACGAATGCCGTGCTCGCTTTGAAGCGAACGACGGGAAACCGATTTGGCTGCTGAAGAAGACACCACGCCCCCTCCACCCGTACCACGCGTCACTGTGTCATAGAGGACTTCGTAGTGAGCGGGATAGAGCTTGTATCCTTCTTCACGTAACAGCAACTCCGCGGAGAACTGAATACTGGTGATGGCCACCAGGTACCACGAATTCGTCCGCTCCGCCTGCGCCTGCCTGTTGCTCATCACCATTGACTTAAATTCTGTGGGGGATGTCTGTGCAAAGTGAACGAGCTGGCGCAGCCCGAGGAGGCCACCGCCGCGGAGATCCGTTGTGGGGTCCTCTCCTTGGAAGCCCAACTCCTCCCACTGCTTGCCCGTCGGGGAGAAGGACGCAGGCGGCTTCCCACTTGCTACCCACAGCTGCTGCAGCAAGTTGATGTGGCTGCGATCGCTCTTGTCAAAGGCGGTGGATCGCTCACACTCCAGCCGAGCCAGCTGCAAATCGCAGGCCAGAAGCTGAGAGAAGAGGGCCCGCTCCATCACTAAGGCCTTTGGCTCTGCTGTGCCGGCGTCTTCCACCATGTGGCGCACTGCTGGGAGATAGCTTTCACGAACAAAGTTCATGAACGACGGGCACACACGTAGTGGTCGCACGCTTGCGGGCTTCGAAGGTGCAGAGGCAGACTCGGCAGATGGAAGCCCGCGGAGAAACAGAGCGAGCTCACCAACACTGGTTATGGTTCCCCGTCTCATGCATTCGAGTGCAACCTCCGTGGTGAGGTGTGGGTCCTTCCTCGCGGGTATCACTAACAGAACGTGTCCTGCATAAACGCGATAGGGCTTGCTCGACCCACTGGACCATTTCCATGCAATAAGAACCACTACCCCACCCGCGAGGCCAAGAGCCAACACCCGGCGCAAAGAAGATGTGGCCATGACGAACGAGGATGAGGGCAAATGGAGGGATACTACAACAAACCTGACGTTATTGGGCAAACAATAATAATGTAGATATGAAGTAGTGCTGCCACGGATGCTTCGTGTAGGTCGGCAACATAAGGAACAACATAATTGAGATGAGAGAAGTGATGGTGCAACAGTTGAAGAGAGAGTGCTCACGTGTTTCCTCCAACAATAGAGTAAAGCAGCATTAACAGAGCATCTATGGACATTGAATCCGACTACCAGGCGAAGGACAGCACCCACGCCGGGGCTTCTGTCATCCACGTCGCCTCCAACACGACCTTTTCCAGCGTCCCTCGCACCCCGAGAACTTCCGCAGCAGCCTCTGACGTGCAGCGGAAAAGCGGCAGTGAGGGCATCTTATCCATGTCTCGAAGAAGGAGAACACAGGTCATACCCGTACACGTTCGTACAGTGGATGATGAAGCCCCATTCTCATGCATCATTGCGTGGAGTAGCTGCTCCATCTTGCGTAGCATCTCCAACACAAAAGGGGCATCGAATCCAAGGCCACAGCAAAAGAGACAGGCATGGCAAGCAGGCTTCTTCTCTGGGTGACTCCACAGCGAATCAGAGCGTAGCAGAAGATTCAACGTATCGGATGTTAGAAGAGACGGATGAAGAACATCCTCTTCACACAGCACCACCCTTGTGGCGGCAGAGTAGTTCAACGATGGGGGCAGGTTGGATGCTGACGCTGTGGTGGAGCTCTCCACAAGCTCATATGCCTCTCGGCATGTATCAGTTGTCGCCTTGGGGCGCAACTCCACCGCTTGGTTACTGATGGCAAATGCCTGGCGCGCCACACGCATACGTGAAGGAGCGAGCTCGACTCCCAGGCCCAGCCAATCTGAAAGGGACTCTGACGTGAGACGGCTCCACTCAAAGAGCAGCTTGCCTGTACCACTTCCGATATCCACGGCCAGCATTGCCGTATCACCCGCTGACGAGCCACCAACATGCTCTTCAAATACACGATGCAGCTGTCGAACACCCAATGACGTTAGCTCTCCGTACAGTAGTGGGTGTTGCGCTTCGTCAGTCGTCATACTCGGGCTTGTCGCGTCACTACTGTGGCCGGACCAATGGTGTGCCAACGCCTTTTGACGTACAACCTCCAGGTCCTCGGCACTGGCCGTATAGCCTTCATCGAGGGAGTCGTAGACGTACTCCTTCAACTTCTCAACATCATCCAGGAAATCGTGGCGGTCCGCGGCCCGAGCGCGAATTGGACGATTGAGCAGCATCTTGTCCATGGATGTGGCCTCTCCCGTTGAGACACTTGCAAGTCGTTCAGTGCATGCGTCTTCGTATAGCTGCAGCTTCATGCTGTAAATGAGGCCGCTAAAGGCCACAGCGTATTCAAACCACGCATCCATGCGTCCAGCCTCTGTGGCCACAAGTAGAGAAGAGAGAATTAGAATGAGAAGGTGTTTTAGAGTGAAGTGTATCTGCACATGGGCACATCATCCCCACTTCAGTACTCGCCTATACTCGGAAGAGGAAATGTCAGTCAACACATATAGACCCACGCCACCAAGTTTCTCATATAAAAAGTTTACAGAAGTGTCTGAGTATTTCTTTATTCGCAAACCGTAGTAGAAATAGTTGGACCACCAGCCTCGTTATGAAAACTCAGCAAGAAGGCACCCAAGCCTTGCGATTTCATTTTCAGCAAATCGAAAGGAGTGGGACCTGGTCACATGTTCTCATAACAACAGTGAGACAACCAAACAAAAGAAAACCGATTGACATAGCAGAGATGAAGAGAAAGTACGTTGGAAAAAAAAGTGCGCCAACGTTGTGGCTTTGCTTTTAGATTCCAGGTATGTGGTAACTTAGCTGGAGAAGAAAACAGCGCTGTTATATTCTGTTGTGGTGGTTGCTGTTGTGTTTTGGGGAGAGAGGGGTAACAGCAGTCCAGCCAAAATTGTTGTAGGGAAACAAAGAGGGGTAGCTTTCGCCATGAATTGTTGGTGCGAAGATGGGTAGCCACATGATGGAAGAGGAAGGGAGGAACAT
>JASAON010001470.1:0-36542 GCA_030849065.1 Jaenimonas drosophilae
GCAAGTGATGGTGATCGCTGCCGTTTGCGAGCGGTGTTCCACTCGTGCAAATAGTGTGCCAGGACATAGTCCTCAACGCCTGTGGCAGCACGAACATGGTGTTGAGATGCATCCGTACCTCGCCACAGAGTTGCATCCATCGTATCGCGACACCCAACCACAACAAATTCATCAACGGAGGTGAGAGATGACGTGCATCGCATGAAGGAAGCGGGCAGTGGCGTCCATCGCAGCATCTTGCGATGTTGCGCGCACAAACTCCGCTCGATGCCCAAACGATCACTGCGACGGCAAAAGTTGGCGAGGAGGTGCTCCATCACCGCATGAAAGACGGCGAGGTGCGAATGCGTGGAGGCGGAGCTACGCCGTCGCGGGCTCGGCCACAGCGCGCGCAACAAACGGCAGCGCTGCTGCACCAACGGCGGCACATCGCGCAAGACCTGAGTGAGCTCATCCATCTCCATCTGCATCTTTTGGCGTACATCATCATCATCATCATCAACATCACCTGCGTGGAGGAGATGTAGTTGGTCGATGCGGAGGCAAATGGCGAGGCATGCGTGCATCGCATCTCGTACACGTCCCTCGCTCTCCCCAACTTCGCTCCAGGCGTGTTGTGTGGCGCGGAGGAGCTCGTAGCTCTGCGTCTTGTGCTTCATGCGCTCACAGTTCATGGCCAATCGATGGCGCCACTCGCCACGTTTTTGGCACCGATAGAAAATGGGAAATGTTGTTGTTGTTGTTGGTGCATCATCATCACCACCAATGACGTAGAGAGGTACGTCGAGCAACATGCGCAAACACTCGTTGGCCTCCACGTAGCACCGATTAGATTGAAGCAGCGGAAACAACAACTCCGCACAACAACACCAGCGATATCGTGGCGTGTACTGGAGAAGATGGCTCACCAACAAACCGCGACGACGTAGATGTGCCTCCACCGATGACGTGGACGTTGATGTGTGCGTCATGGGTGCGCCACGAAGGGCCTGCATAACACGTTGATGTAGCTGGAGCATGTGTTGTGCGTCACGAGCGATTTGCCGTCGTGATGGTGTGGCGGGACCATCAACGAGATCGAAGAGTGCCTGATGGAGATGAAGTGCGTCGCGGAAGGCGTCCACCTCACGCGGATGATGAAAAATGTGAAGAGGATGTGCGTGTGCATCAACGTCGCGAAGATGTTGGATGTGCGCGGTGATGCGTGGAGAGGCATCCGTCAGCCACCACGGCGGTAGCATGTTGGCGTAGATGGAGGCGGAGGATCTCAACTCGTTGAGAGCCTCATCAACATCATCATCATCACGTTTCATCTCCAACATCTTCATGTGATGGTGATAGCGATGCAGGGATGTGTGTTGTGTGTGGTGAATGATCAGCTGAATCTGTGGCTTGATGAAGATGAGTGTCGGTGGTGCTGCCACCGTTTGCGTGGCACCAACTGCGCTGTTGCGTTGTTGCATCGTCGCGAGTACGCCGCCTGCGCCGAAGTTGCTCGAGATGGCGTGGAAGATCTCCGTGATGGCGCAGATGCGGTGTTTGAGGCTCTCGTTGACGGTGGCCACCTCACCAACACACGCATCCCAACCACGCACAAGGAGCGCAATCTCAGCCGCATCCACTGCCAAGTGTCCTGATGAAGATGATGATGATGTTGTTGTTGTTGTGCGCTGACCAACTTGACGATATCTTCGCTCCACGAGATAGAGAATCACCTCGTGTTTTCGTGTTGGTATTATGTACGGCTTGAAGGTGTTGGATGATGATGATGATGTTGTTGTTGTTGTGTGTTGTGGTTGTACGTCTGCCGGTGGAGCCTCTACACCTGTGGCAGCGTTGGAGAGATAGTGCTGGAGAAGATAGGTGGCAAAGGCACGAAGCTCCGGCGCGCGCACGGCGGAGAGCAGCTGCAGCAGCTCATGCTCCACCTCTGCCGGCAGCAGGAGCTCATCACCATCATCATGATGCGCATCATATTCCTGGCCCAGCTTCCGTGCTTCACACATTCCAGCAACGTACATCAGATAGCGAGCCACGCGCTTGCCATCGTAGCGCACCATCAACGGGAAACGTTTGTCAGATGTTGTGGGTGGCGATGTTGTGGGTAGCGATGTTGTTGTTGTTGTTGTCTTGGGGAAGATGGTGTTGTGTGGCAGTCCAGCATCATCGCGGTACTCTAGCGTTGTTGTGCGTGTTGCCAAGGATGCCAACGCCTCCACGACGTGAAAATCATCGCCGTATTGCGCCTCGAGCTGCAACACCATGAAGGCGTACGGCTTGCGCAAACACAATCGCAACAACAACTCCATCTCATCCATGCCTCTCCACCACGGCTGACCATCATCATCATCATCATCATCATTGTTTGTTGTGGCAAGCGAGAGTACGTCGCGGCACGCCGTCAGCTCCGATGGATGCAATGCTCCGCCGCAATGACGAATGAGATGCCACACCACCACATGAAAACACTCCGCCACCAACCACAACACGCGAAAGGAGCGATGATTAAACGCAACATGCGCAGATAGCATCATGGACTGCTCCTCCTCATCACGTAGAGCGACTACTCGACGGTGTTGGGGCTCCTCCATCGTTGCGGGCGTGTTGTTGTTGTTGGTGGTGGTGGTGGTGTTGTTGTTGTTGTTGTTGTTGGTGGTGTTTTGGTTGTTGTTTTGTGTGTGTGGCTCGAGGAGCATGACGGAGCATGAGCTCTCCTCATCGCCATGGTGCAAGAACGGATCCAGCAACACCTTTTCCGACGTGGAGGGAGGCGTAGAGATCATCGAACACGTTGCGGCGATGATGAGGCGTCGCGCATGCCTAAATCCTTCACAAAATGTGCTGGACGAAACAACATGAAGATGGAGGAGGAACAACAGACGATGATCCATCATGGCAGCCAACAACTCACACAGAGATACGAATCCAACAACAGCAACAACAACATCATCATCTTCATCTTCATCTTCATCAGCAACGGCCAACCTGCCATCACGACGCGAGAATCTTCCTCCACATCGCCAAAGCCTCCTCCGCCGTTGGCCGCTTGAGAGGATCCAAACTGAGGAGCTCATCCATGTACTTCACAACACGTGCATCCACGACTGACAACAACTCCTGACGTTGTTCGTCACGCAACACCGCACACGACGACGACGATGATGATGATGATGCACCCAGGGTGAGAAGACGGCCAAGCTGATCATCGCCAAAGAGCATGCGTCCGGTGAGTAGCTCGTAGAGCAAACATCCGCAGCTCCACACATCCACCGACAACTCCATCTTGCGCAACACGTTCAGCAACTTCATCACCGCATGTGGCCGCATTGTGTTGTTGTTGTTGGTGCTGTTGTTCTTCTCCTCAACACACATCTTCACGGCCTCCACGGCAGCATGGCGCACCATCATGTACTGACGTCGGGGCTGCATCATCTCTGGCGGCTGCACCGCCTCGGTGCCGCGCGCACATGACCAACGTCCAGCGAGAAAACGCCCTTCGCCGCCATCAACATCGTGAAGAAGATCGCGCATATCTGCGCTGCTGCACGCGTCGGAAGAACCAAAGTCGCACACACGCACATGCACCACATCGCCGCGTGCTCCTGCCGTTGATGCGCAGTCCATGAGGAGGTTGTCTGCCTTGAGATCGCCATGACGAATGTTGGCGTCGTGCAGCGCCACCAACGCCTCCAACACCTGACCAAAGATGCTCAAACACACATCCATCAACGTACCACGTACATCATCATCATCTTCATCATCTTCACAATGAATACCTCCCGTGGATGTTGTGTTCTGTGCGACGCATATAAGCTCATCACGCCGCACCTTCACCTTCATCATCAACGCAGCCACACCCAGCTTATGTGTTTGTGTCCGCCAGCCACGAACCGACGATTGGCCGTACTGTGGCGAGATGAGAAAGTACTCCGCGCCGGTGCATCCAAAATCAATGAGTTGCACAATGTGCGGATGATGGCGCATGCGCAACATCGTCATGACCTCCGCGTGAATCATGGGAAGCATCCCCGCCACATCCTCGCCATGCCGCTCCACAGGAACCAACTTCAACGCCAACGATGATGATGATGATGATGATGTGGCGGCAAAGACAGAACCAAACCCACCACATCCAAGCCGTTGACGTACGCGGAGATGCGTGAGTGCCGATGCATTTGGCATCAGCAACGTCAGGAGCACGAACAAACCACGTGCGAGAGGTGAGGCACACTCCTCCATCATTACACACCAACTGTCGTAGTTGTTATTCGTTGGCGTACCACGCAACCACACATCTTCTGCGGCAGAAAAGTGTTCTTGCGTCCATTGACGTAGTGATGAAATGAGGTGTGCCGCACTTGACGATGCCAACGTGGTGCGCAACACACCGAGAACATGGCCAACGGAGTGGTTGGTGAGCCCAACAGGGAGAAGAGAATCCTCCATGAGCTGGCGTAGCAACAAACGTTCTCGTGCATGTGTTGTGGTGGAAGATGATGATCGTTGAAGTGGTTGTTGTTGTTGTTGTGTGCTGATGATGGATGTTGTTGTTGTCGTGGTTTGGCGATGACGTCGCTGCATCTCTTTTGCTGCACGTGCATCGAGTACCGATGTGTAGGCGTAGAGGAGGCCGCCATGCTCGCGCTGAAGCAGCACCGAACACAGCATCAGCACCAACTCCATCATCATGGAGGTCGGCATCAACGTCCGTGTTGTTGGTGAAGCACGCACCTCACTAACACCAGATTGTTGTTGTTGTTGCTTACATGAATCCGCCTCTGATGTGTTGCGTGAGAAGTCCAGCGTAGGTACATTCATCGCCAACACCGATGATGATGATGGTGTTGTTGTTGTTGTTGTCGGGTGTGGTGGCACATGTTGTTGCGCGCATGATGGCGGACGTACCAACAAGGCCTCTTGTGCGGCCGCCGTATCGCCCGACGAGATGAAGTACAGCGGCGGGCCAAGCCCACCCAGGGAGAGCTTTGGAATGAAGGGTGGCGCAGCCACATCCGCAACTACATCATCATGATGATGATCATCATCATGATGTTGCGCATCGTCGTGGCTCCTCCCCTCCTCCTCATGTGCAGCAAGAGCAGCTCCATCTGCTGCGGAGATGGTGGGTGGCGATGGAACATTGCTGCTCCTTGTGGCTGGCATCGCCGATACATTCATCTCCAGCACACGCGCAAGAACGGTTGGCGCCGACAGTTTCAGCGCAGTGCGATGTGCATCACGAAAGCTCCAACACAACACACGCAACGTGCGAAGTACTTCAGTTGAGTAGGATGGAGCTTCATCATCCTCATCTTTTGTTGTTGTGCGCCACTTATTTTGGCTGAGGAGCTGCACCGCACGCAGAAACACGAGGCGAGCGTACGTCGCTGCACCATCTCCACGCATCACTGACTTCATCTTGGCGAGGTGCGCGCACACACGTTCCACCTGCGGATGACGTTGTTGTTGTTGTTGTTGTTGTTGTGTGTTCTTCTCTGCACATCGATCGCCATCCAACGAACGCAACAAACGTGTGCGTTGTGATGGGCTCACGATGCTGCACGAGAGCTGCAACACGCGCAACAACATCATCATCATCTGCGCACTGCACGTGTGGCTCGCTGATGGAGGTGCGGGCGAGAGCGCCAACAGACGAGTGCATGGCCCATCGGCGGTATCAACGAAAACATCCGCAACACTCATCATCATGGGCGTACGACGAAGTGGCAAACCACGTCGCTGATGAAGTGATGGAGAGGTGGCTGATGATGATGATGATGTTGGCCAACGCGTGTTATTGATGGCGGTGGTTGTTTCGGCAACGTGCAAGAAGCCGTAGAGCTGCGTAGAGGCCTCCTCACCGCCGAGTGAGAAGGCCAACACACGTTGGCTGTGGGAGAGGAGATGCTGAGCGTGTGTGCGGAGTGGCAGTGGATCCTGTGGCCAACAAAACGTTGTTGTTGGTGATGATGATGATGATGATGGTCGCTGCTCCTCCTGGTTGGCCACCTGATGAAGAATGTTCTTCATGTACGTTGGCAGCAGCTTCCCCAACTTGCGTGGAGAGGGGCGCTTCGTGGTTAACGTACGTCGCGCGGAGAGCGGCTGCTGCGCATTGTCCTCCATCGGCATCACATCGAACATGAGATAAACCGCCTCGGGAGGTATGTCTGGCAGCATGAGCGCCATCTCCCACAACATCCCAACCAGCTGCACGTAGTAGCTCACGGCATGGTGCAAATGTTGGTGATGGACCTCTCCCATCTTCATCATGCGTTGAGGACTGCGTTGATGGGGCGTCATGTTGTTGTTGTTGTTGTTGTTGTTGAGATGCGCCATGATCCGGCTACTTCCACGTTGGTCCATCGTCGTCACATCCGTCGCGGACTCCGCCACCGACAACAACTCCGAAATGAAGTGTGCGGCGGGCACCACAACAGAGGCGAGCGCGACAACCATCACCTTCACTTCCCACGCATCATGATCTCCACCACACAACGTTGATGATGATGAATGCATGAGGCCCACGAAGGAGGTAAGAGCGGCGAGCTGCCACGTGCCGCTGCGCAGGAGCACATCAAACTTCTCAGATTCTGCGCCACGACGTTGACGGCGGCAGCACATCCGCAACGAACGCACCAACAACACAAAAGGCTGCCTCCACGCAGATACCGCCGCCACCAACGCCTCTGCGCGTTGGTTGTGTGTGATGATGATGGTGGAGGCATCGATGCCACTGCACACGCAGATGCGCCGATCCATTTCCTCCATCACCTCACGCACACTCGTGCGAAGTGTTTTGCCATCGCCACACGTTGGCGCCGCGCTGACAACCTTCATGAGCTCACGACGGAGAACGAGGAGCGACCCCGCCAACGGCATCCAATCCAAACGTTTTCCACCACCATCACGACGTACATCATCATCATCATCATTGGGTGCATCTCTGCCGTAGTGATACAAAACGTCGCAGAGTACATCCAGTGCGAGGAGGAGCACGCACTCATCCAACGCCATCTGTGCCAACATCTTCATCTCCACCTGGGCAGATGCAATGCGAATGGAATCACGCACACATTCGCAAAATGTGGTGCGTGTGTGGCGCACGGAGGTGCCCGACGATGCCATCATCAACGCCTGCGAGGATTGTGCTTCATCATCATCACCACCATCAATAACAACATCATCATCGCCACCCTTCTTCCCTTGCAAGTGGGCGCCAACGTCTTGTGCGGCGAAGAGCGTGCCGAGCTTCACGGCAAACTGCAGCGCCTTCTCAGGTGCTGCGCTCATGTGGTTGATGCCGTGATGATGTTGTGGGGCAGAGCTCTCCTTGTTCTTGTTGCCGCATGGAGTGGATGATGATGGAGGAGCTCCACGACCTCCGCTGCGCATGCGATGCGCCGATGGTGATGTATCTGCCGCGTGTGGTGTGGCCGCCAACATCGCAGCTCGTGTGCGTTGTGACAGTAACCCACGCCGTGCAGATGAACGCAGATTATTTGGTGAGAAGAACACCTCACGCATGTACGCATCTACATGTTGGCGTGTTGCCACACGCGAGGACGTCAAGTGGCGCGTTGGGGTGGTGAAGATGGCGAGGTTCATCTCCGTCTTGCTCATTGGGCTCACATCACTTCCGCTGAGCTCCGCGCGGCCACTTTGTTGTGGTGTGCGGAGTACATCGCCATCACGATGTGCGGAGGAGGTTGGTAGAGGTGTGGTGGCATCATCATCATCATTGCCATCATCATCATCTTCTTCCATCTTGGAAGAAGCTGCCAACGCTGCATCCGCGGTACGGTGATGCTGGACGGCCAACGTTGTGGCGATGGCGATGGCGTGTTGCAATGCCATGGTGGCGCAATCCTGCGCATACACCATCTGCGGTTGTTGCGTCAGGAGCTGTGTGAAGAAGTACATCCACCAACACCGCATGGCAGCATCCTTGATGGATGATCCATCACGTGTGCGCGTGGAGATGTTGTGCGCAACACGTCGAAGGAGGATGGCGTAGAGGTTGGTTCCTTCATGTGTTGGAGATGTGTGGCACCCGGCTGACTTGGTTGGCGCGACGAAGAATTCAGCAACAACATCTGCCAACCTCATGGCGCAGTGCAGCCAACGTGCTCCGCAACAGGTGGCTGTTGTGGCATCTTCATCATGGTTGGTGTGAGATGGTTGGTCTGCGCTCGCGCATGCCTCCACATAGTGTTGCAGCGCATCCATGAAGAAGCCCACGCATGCCTCCCATGATGGTGCTTGTGCTTCTTCCTGCTTCACCACCTGTGTGGCTGGCCGCAGCGATGGCCGCTGGCGTTGATGATGATGAGCATCATCATCACCGCGCGTCCAGTCGCGGGTGGATGAATCTTGTGGCCTTCGCGGGCCTTTGGCAACAATGTCGGAGCCAAAACATGAGATCATGCGCATCTTCTTGCGGTACTCCACCGCATGTAGAGATGATGTTGTTGTTGTTGTTGTTGTTGTGATGGTGGAGCTGCTGGTTTCTGTGCTCGGTTGTGCCTTTGTGTGGTGGTCGTCTTCGATATCCACGCCAACCTCATCCTTGGTGCTCTTTCGCGTACAACAACACGGGAAGATGGACGCGAGAGAGCTACGCAACGCAGCAACTGCCGCCTCGTCCGTCAGGGATGATGATGATGATGATAATGATGCGGCGTGCATCTGCCGCACCACCTCTTCAAGGCTGGGGAGGCATGATCGATGTGAGTTGGCCGCATCTGTGTTTTGGCACTCGTCATGCATCTCCCGCAAATAAATCTAGATTAAGCGTTTTGTGTCTTGTGTTGGCGCGCACCACATCAACGTTCAATGCGCACACAACGGAGTAGCTTGGCAAAAAACGAGTAAGTGCGTGTTGGTGTTGTGCTGCCGCAACTTCTCTTCGAGCAGCTCCACCACACAACACCACGAAAAAAAAATGAAGGAGGAAGATGATGATGATGCATCCCACAACTACAACACCGTGTGCAACAGCCACCCACATCGCGTGAGGCTCCTTTTCCAGCGTGAGCATCATGTGGTGATGATTAATCTTGGATACTTAATCGGTGTGAGCTCCAACATGATGATGAACGTCATAAACACATCATCATCATAAACATCGTCGTACGCTACGACGTGGATACCAACAACGGGAATGGATCCTTCTTGGAGAGCACCACGGTTTGATGCTCATACGAGATATATCCGCGAACATGGCCACGTGAGATCAGCAAGCTCAACCACATCGCCATGCGGTCGTTGGTCATGGGCCGCACACTTTCCTCCTCCGCCGAATCGCGTGCACGCTTCTTCTTGGCGGAGCTCTGCCCGCCATGGTTGTTGTTGTTGCTGTTGCCGTTGGCCGCCGCAGACATACTCCCGCCCTGTTCCACCGCCATCGATTGGCCCTCCGCCACCGTGAATTCGTAGGCCGCCACCAACGCCGAAAACGTGATGCGGCTGTTGTCAAGATTCAGCTGAGCCATGGCGGCATGCACGCGTGCGAGGAGCATCAAGTAGCTCAGCACCACGCACTTCTGCAACATGAGATACACCCCACGACGGCGGAGATCGGTGCCGTAGAGCTCCAGTGCAGCCTCAAAGGCCACCGCATCCCCGCGCTCCATCGATTTCACCAGCGGGCCAAACATCAGCCCAATGAGGTCGTCTGAGCGCAGAATCTCATCCGGCACCCGCTTGCCACACACCATCCCCGCCACCACAAGAAAAAAGCGCACCCGTTGCTTGTTGCGATGCTGAATCTCCGTTCCTGCCCCCGCGGGAGGAAGGAGATGATATGCCTGCCGCAACACATTGTGAGCATCCGCCCACTTGTGTTCGTACAAGAGCATGCGGCCCTTGTAGTAGTAGTACGTTACCACCTCCGACGTCATGTGAATGGAAGGCTGCAAGATGGATCGGCTCGTGGAGGCGGTGTTGCCGTAGACCTCTGCGTGCGCGGAGCCCTGTGTCTCGGCGTGCTCCACGACCTGGATGAGAGCAGCACATTGATGTGTGTTGTGGCGCGCGAAGAGCGTCACGAGGAGGCCATTCACGACGCTGAGAGCACCGCGGCGGCGTGAGTGGTTCGGCGCCATGTTTGGATCTACGCTCTGCAACGCAATGAGCAGCTTGCGCCACACCCGCACCAACTCACTGGCCACATCGTCAATGACTCCGCCACTGGCAAACCGGGCAATGTGCGGGATGCGATGGACGAAGTAGAGCAGCACAACCGTATCCCAGCCAACGGAGCCAACGGTGGTGTCGGCGCGCGCGGGCGGGTAGTAGGTGCGATCCATCGCATGTGCTTCCTGGAATGCTTCAAAGGCAAAGAGAAGGCCGTGGAGGAGCGTGTTGTGGCAGCTCCGACGGAGTTGCTCCTCAGGTGCCTCATCCATCTCCTCCACATCCTTCTGCAGCGACGATGAAACATCGCCGAGAACACGTTGATGATCCATCTGGAACTTGGCCAACGCCCCGGTGATGATGGTGCGTACCACCGCTTCCAGAATGAGCTCGCGCTCACGAAGAATGGTGGCTTGTGCGCGTGTTCCTTCAGAAGGGCTAGCGAGGACGATACGTTGCGTAGAGAGGATGTGTTCTGCAGCATGTGCTAGAGCATCATGAACGGCGGAGATGGCTTGGTTGATGGTGGTTGGCTCGGTGTTGGAGAATACCAACGTCATGGTGGCGGCTTCCGCCTGCACGAGGCAGCCCTTGAGACGTACACCGTCGCGTGTGGCGATGGCCTGCGCAGCGGCGTTGATGAAGGGGTCGTGCATCATGAAGTTGTTCGTCTTCATGCCATTGGAGTTGATGTACGTCATGATGATCGAGAACAACAACAATAAGATGAGGAGCCTACGTTGATGTGGTTGCTCGCCCAACACAGAGGTCTGTCGTGGGGAGTGAGAGAAGAAGAGGAAGTACCTCACAACTAACTTGTGTGAATGATGATGATCATGTTGATGATGATGATGAGCACTTGGACACACAAACACACACACATGATAGAGGTCTTGATATGAGTGCATCAACAACGTTCTTTTTTTTCACGTGTGTTTGTTACGAGTTTATGCAGCTCAAGCAGCGGTACGCTCCACAACGATGCACCAGTTTTCATGATCGTAGAACACCTCCTTATGCACGCACGGAATGCCAAACTTCGTTGATGCCTCCCTACACACCTCCTCCAGCTCTCCCTTGCGAAACATGTGATAGAAGCGTTGGTACGTCGTCTGGCTCGCATCAAACTTTTGGCTTACCTCCCAACGAATGAGCGCGTCACCGCTCGCAGGGTCCACCTTGCGAGTGGTGCGCGCGGGCTGCTCCAGCGCCCAGACGTAGATGAGCGCCACACCTCCATCAGGCCGAAGCAGGCGCAACAGCTCCCCCACGGCTTCCACGCGGCGTTCGTGTGTGGCGTAGTGGTGCAGAACGGCGATGCTGATGGCGGCGTCAAAGATACCTCCGCGCAGCGGGCAGCGACGAGCATCGGCGCGAATGGTATCTGTGCGTGGAAGATGCTCCACGTGTTGCGGAGCCACTGTGCGTGGACGACGGCGCTTTCGCTTATGGCCATCGTTTGGCAGCACATCATCTTGGCTCAGGTTGGGGTCTGCCATTGTGCGTTGTGTCAGGCGCAACAACTCCTCGCTGTAGTCGAGGCCCACGACGAATCGCGTGCATCGCGGGGCATCGATCAACGCCGACGACGATGATGCCGTGGGATGCCCGGATGGCGTGTTCGTGGATGATGATGATGATGGATCGTGCGCATGCAGCACATGCTGCGCGGCGGCAAAGTACTTGCCATTGCCACAGCCAACATCCGCCACCATGGTGTAGGGAGGGAGCTGCTCCAGAAACTGCGCCACCCTTGGCCACGTTCGGTAGCGTGTGGCGGAGAAGTGCGTGGAGATGGCGCTATACACTTCATGCACGTGTTGTTGCTCGTAGAGATCAGGGTTGGTGCGTTGGATCTTTCCAGATCCATCCTCTGCGGGCACCATCACCCGCCCATCGTCTTCGGTTCCCATCAACACGACGTTGTGGGCTACACACCACACATACACGACACCACATTCAAAGAAGAAGAAGAAGAAGAAGAAGAAGAAGAAGTTGGCATTGTGGGTTGACGTACACCTTCAAAACAGATCATGTCCGTGAAACATTCAATGAGGTGGTCAGACTCACATGGGGTGGCGAAGAATGATCCTTCATCCACGCAGCAGATCATGCGTATGTATATAGGAGTCTCGCGCGGCACGTGGCACCCCTCACTTTGGTTGTTGCAAATCATCATGGTCGAGGCCATCCTCGATGGACTTCATATGCACTCTGCGAGCCACACTGCGACCGTTGATGATCTTGATGTGCCCCAACGTGGTGGGGTGGTTGAGCACCTGCACTGAGCTGGAGTTGGCGTCTGAGCACGCCGCCATCACGGACGCCCCGCCATCTTCCCTGTCATACATGGAATCGATGATCTCATCCACGATGCACTCCGCGAGCTGCCGAACATCGGTTGGGCTATAGAAGAGGCTGAGGCACCACTCCCACAGGCGACGTTCGTGGCGGAGAAGCAGGCCGGGCTGCCAAATGGTCAGATTGCAGCCTCCCCACACCATCACAATATCTCGACGGAGGAGGAGCTCCGCACGGCCACGTGCCACAGAATCTGAATCTGCCCCGGTTGGATGAAGTTGAAGTCTGCCGAGACGTGCCTGCGGATGCGCGCCCATCGCCGCCCTCCACCAACTTGCCGGAGACCACCAACGAGGCCGAAACGATGTGGAGTGATGATGGCGATGATGATGATGCACGTCGGGGCTGAAGAGACGAATGAGTGCGCGATCGCGGCGGGCATGAGCCCGTAGGTATGGAATGGGGCTGTGCTCGCTCGCTGACCGCGTGCTGATTTGTGTGAAGTGCAGCAACGTGCCAACGCCACCACGATTCATTTGCTCGGCCTCGCCAACGGCAGACGTCTGTCCACGAAAGGTGGCGTGGCTTTTGCTATTTTTTCTGACCTGCTTCAACGACGATGGCGCATCATGTTGGTCTAACGGATGAGACGAAGTGGAGGTCGGTGTGCCACCTTCTTCTTCACTTCCTGGGTTGCCGTAGCAGGCGGTGTATATTTCGTCCCACAAGACACTGTCAAGCTCCTTGGACGTACTCTCCACGAGGATGCGCTCCTCCTCCTCACTGCTCTCCGCATGCACCATTGAGTTGAAGAGCCGCACCAACTTGGCAAAGGCGATGGAGATGTCATGGTCCACCGTGATGGTGCTCCTCGACCTCAACATCTGCGAGGTGCCCATGCAGTTGATGGCCACGTGATGGCCCGTGAAGACGGAGCGATAGAAGTCGGTGCGCAGCATATGCTGCAGAAAGATCTGGCTATCCAAGAGCTCCTCACGCTTTGGGGAGGTGCCATCTACACCTGCCCCCACCACCTCCCCACCACGTAGGAGAGGAGTGTAATGTACGTAGCCCAGCGGCCGTTCACCCGCGCGGGGGAAGAGAATGAAGTCGTGGCGGCTGGCGCCCGAGGGGTGAAGACGTGCGTCGAGGCGGGAGCGATGATGTTGGTAGCTTTGGAGCCGCTTCATCGCCTTCATGTAGCGATGGCGCTCCTGGAGCTCCTCCTCGAGCTCCCACTCGCCGTTCACAACGTACGAGGTTGGGATGTTGGCGGCATCTGCCAACACACGCATCCAGTCAATGGGTATGACGGAGAGGTATCGCATCGCATCACCCGTGTTGAGGTTGGGGAAGACGGAGCTCCATCGGTTGATGGGCAAGGGGCTACGTGAGAGTGCCACCACACGGGTGATGTCGGGGTGCGAGACGAGGCGGCTCACCAACTCACACCCGGTGCTGCCCGTAGCTCCCGCGATGATGACGGATATTTGTTTTCCCTTGGAGAGTGGCATCGTCAAGGCCACGGGAACCTACTACAACATGAAGAAGAGTGAAAGACACGAACACAAGGAAGAAGAAGAAAACATGAAGGTTCATGACACAAGTAGGGAGAACCACACACACACACACGCACACACAACCGCCTGCAGCCGTGTGTGGCCCCTCCTCCATCACTGAGAGGGGAGAAGAAACACAACCAAGACGTAGAATATGCCAATGTAGGGGGGAGTTGTAAAAGAGAGATGCGCTACACACGGAGAACGAGTACGCAGCCTCTGCCAATTGCCAGAAGCTACTGCAACGCCAACACGCCTGCAGCAGGTCTCGTTCAGATCCCCTTCTTTCTTTTGATGGGCTTCACTGTGTTATAACCGTCTCCCCATCTCGCCATCCATCTCGCACACCCGCAACGTGGGTCTGAGCCACCATTGCACGGGCATGAATGAATGATGGGAGATTGATGGTGGAGTGGCCGATGAATGCTAGTTCCTAGGCAGCATAGAACGCCATGCCTCTCTCTCTCACACACACACGCGAAAACAACACACGCTCATATACCGATAAAGTGCTCAGGTGCGTGATGGCTCGGCAACATGTATCGGCCGAAGGCACCTGTGGTAGATGTGGAGATGATGAAGAACGGCCCTCCCTCCTCCCACGTCATGTGTGCCACCCTCCCCAGAAAAGAAAAGAAAAAGGAGTAGTAGGGGAGCGGTGATGATGAGAGAGGGAGGCGAGGAAGTATCAATGGAGGCCCATGCTCCTACACGGGTTAAATGCGCACGAAACAAGGATGACAACTCCTCCACATCCATCATGGAAGTCAGTGCCTCATCCTCCCCATTGCGCGCTTGTGTGTGTGTGTGAGTGTGCGTGGAGTGTTAGTATGTACTCGCCTAAATCCATCCTGCATATGGGGGAGGGTAGCAGGCCATGACATCCAGGGCCAATGAGGCACACAAAGACACAAAGAAAAGTGTGTGTGTGTGTGTGAGTTCCTCACTGGCCAATGTTGCCGTTGTGCGTCATGATCATTTACAAAAGAAGAGAGAGAGGGTTCTCAATGGCGTCGTGGAAGCCCTGGAACCAACGCGCGCCAATCATGCCATCGACGACGCGGTGGTCGAAGGAGGCCGTGAAGTTTACGGTGGTCTCAACCTTGCCGGTGAGCTCGTACTCACCGTCGTCGTTCTTCTTCATCTGCGGGCGTGGCTTGGAGGAGCCAATGGCGAGGATGAGGGCCTGTGGGGGGTTGATGATGGCGGTGAATCCGGGAATGCCCGTGGAGCCGAGGTTAGATACCGAGCACGTGCCTCCCTGGAAGTCGCTGGGCTGAAGGGCGTTGTCGCGGGCCTTCTTGGCGAGAACCTTCATCTCCTTGGAGATCTCCACAAGACCCTTGGCGTGGGCGTTGCGGATGATGGGGGTGATGAGGCCGGAGGGGGTTGCCACAGCCACCGACACATCCACGGTGGCGTACTGGCGAATAAAGCTTCCCTGCCAGCTCGCATTCACCTCTGGGACGAGCATGTTGGCGCGTGCCACCGCCTTGATGATGTAGTCGTTGACGGTGATTTTGTACTCCCCGTTGCCCTTGGCGTTGAGCTGCTTAATGAGGGCCAACATGTTGTCTGCGCAGCACTCATCGAAGAGGTAGTAGTGCGGGATATCTAGGTTCTTGGACTGGTGCAGCCGCTTGGCAATCACGCCACGCATGTTTGAGACGGGGATGTCGGTGAAGTAGGGGTTGGCAGCGGGAGAGCCACCCTTGGCAGGTGCAGCAGCAGCAGCAGCAGCAGGGCTCGCACCACCAGCGGGGGCGGCGGCCGCACGTGCCGGGGCGGCGGCAGACTTGGCTGGGGCAGCGGCGGTTGTCCCGCCAGCGATGGCGGCCTCCACGTCCTTGGCGGTGATGCGGCCGCAGCCTCCTCCGGTGCCCACGATGCCGGTGAGCGAGACGTTCTTCTCCGCGGCGATCTTCTTGGCGTAGGGCGAGGCCTTCACACGATCACCGGAGCTGCGCGGGGCGGCGGCGGCGGGAGCAGCAACAGCAGCAGCGACAGGGGCGGCGGCCTCTGGGGCAGCGGGCGTGGCAGGTGCGGCACCCTCCTCCTTCCAGTTCTTCACCTCGTCTGAGTCAATGCCCTCCTTCTCATCCACCAAGAGGCACACGGTATCGCCGACAACGGCCTCGGTGCCGTCATGGATGATGATGCGTGCGAGAAAACCTTCCTCGGTGGCGTTGTCGTAGGACACAACGGCCTTGTCTGTCTCAACCTTGCAAAACGTATCTCCGGTGTTGATGGCGTCACCAGGCTTCTTGAGCCACTCAGAGATCTTGCCACGCTCCATCGTTGGGGAGAGGGCGGGCATCGGGATCGGGGTGATGGTTAGCATGCGCAGCGCGGCAGCGGTGCTGAGCTTGGAGGCGTAGCGAAAGCGAAACATGATGATGATGATGCTGGAGGAGGTATAAGAACACGAAAATAGAGGGGTGGCAAGAATGGATGTCGTTGAGATGTTTTGAGGGCGATAACCTAGAAAAAATGAAGATGAAGATGAAGATGAAGTGGTTGGGAGAGTCATTGCGTGTGTAGCAGAGAAAAAGATGCGTGAAAATGTGCAGATTAATTCCAGCTCATGTAGGATAGTTGGTGATGATGAAGATGATGATTTGACGGTTTGCGTGGTACAGCAGATGATTTCACACCTCAATATCAATCACGGATGGGTGCAGCACCTCCACATGGAAGCCACGACGCTGCAGCATCGCGGCGTTGATGGATGGGAGGAACGGCGGAGCTGGAATGTCTTGCTGGGCTAATTCATCTGCACAACGTTGCGGATAGGGAAGGCGATGCAGCCCGCGGGCGCCGTGGAGATGCCCAGCAATGTGGAGGCGTCGTGGTCCGACCGATTCCACGAAATGGCAAATGGGTTGCTCATCAAATGGCTGTCGGAGAGAATCTTCCGGGCTTTGATGGGTGAGGAGAACGTCAATGGGTCCATGAGGGCCACCCTCCTCAGTATGAGCGCTGAGGGCACGAGGCGATGGCGGTGTTGTACTTGCACCTTCTTCACATGAAACATGTGGCATCGCTCGGAACTGTGCCACCGACTGGAAGGCGGTGTTGGGGCTCCAGCGTGAGTTTGGCCACGATCGTGGAGATCCATAGATGCGTAGCCCGCATGGCTGCACCAGGAGAGACTCCTCCTCTAGATAGATGCTGGGCCACGCCATGGCCTTCACCTCTTCTCTCCCCAACTGCTCCACACACTTGTCATGATTGCCGGCGATACAAATCTTCACGGGGTGCGGATGGAGCTCATCATCACAAAACCAGTCGAAGAAGTCGCGCAGCGCATTCATCGGGTTCCTCAAGATGGAGAAGCCCTCGAGCACATCTCCACCATGAATAAACACATCCCCAGGCGGGATGAGCATGGATCGATGCCGCTCATGTGTATCGCTCACCGCCACAATTCGTATCGAACCTGATGGAGGAGGTGGCAGATCTGCAAGTTGGATTGTTATCGGTGAATGAATCGTGCGTTCATCGGGTATGGCATCGCCACGAGGTTTGGGTAGGAGCCCGAAGTAGTCGCAGCACGGTGGGGGCGTCTCCACCCCGCCACAGCAGCACAACAACATGGGCAATAGACTATGTGGCAGCAACAAACTTGTTTCAGCACTTCATCCTACCTTCACTCGGATTGATGAATAGAAGAGGTCGGGAGAGCAGAGGACAATGATACTTCTAGCCTCCATCCACCAACATGCGCACACATCAGTACATCCCAACCAACTCTCCATATAACATTAAGCGCACACCTCTTTTCACCGCTTGGCACCAATGGCAAAGAGAAGCCAATCCCGGAACATTCCACGCTGCTCGTTGCCTGAGTTAATCATCATGCGCGTGTTTAGCTCATCAAGAAGCTGCGGCGCCAATCCAGCCTCATGCAGAGCTGGCACCAGCTGCGTATAGAAGCGTGAGACGGAAACACCGAGGTTGTAGGCCAAAGACTCCATCTCCTTGTAGTTGCGCTTGTCCTGGCCGTGCTCCATGGCGTAGCGCACCAACGACACACAGCAAAAGTGCTGCGCTTGAACCATCAGCTGCCGGACATCATCCGTGCGTGCGTCCGACGCGTACTTCATGCTCACAAACTGAAGAAGGTGGTAGGTACCTCCCCGAGTGTTGGACTGTGAATGCAAGATGACGTCAAAGATCTCGCACACTTGCTGAAGAAGAATGGGTTGCCGCTGCCACTCGGAGCGGTCAATGATGTGGATGCGCACCAACGTTTCCACATCCTTGGCATGATTAAACCACATGTTGGATTCAATGGCATCTTTTTCGTCGCGCTTCTTCGGTTTGGCGTGCGCAGCGGCGGCAGTAGCCCCTCTCTGGCTGAGGTCCCACCGCATTCGGAAGCGATCCGTCAGAACCGGCAGAACGGCAGGAAGCAGTCGTGGGTGCACCTCCACAATGGGCTGCATGCACTGCTTAATGAAGACGCGCAGGGCGTGAGTTGGTAGGTTCGATGCGGTGCGTAGCGACTGCAGCAAGTCCGCAATGACAGACTCCTCCACGTGTGGGCTAAGCTGTCCCAACAGCTGGTACAGCGTCATGCGCGTGTTCTTTAGGAAGAGACGAGCATGATGAAGGGCACCGCCATTTTTGTTGGCATCGGGGCGGCGAGAGTTGCTGCCTGGGAGGTGCTGCCCCATCTCATCCTCGGACATCTCCAAAATGTTTTGAAAGCCCTGCGGTAGCTCCGTGGGTATCATGTGGTGGAGGAGATGGAGGAGGTGCGTGACAATGGAGGCCATCTGGACCGCTTTCTCCATGAGATAGATGGATTGGCTACGTTTGTGCCCCCGAAGGACGGAGAGCACGAGGCTGAGCCCTTCACCAAGCTCGCTGCGGGAGATGCCGCAGCGGTATTTGGCATCCACGAGGAGCTTGTTGAAGGTGGGCTGGTCCATCGTGGAGATGGAGGAGAGAAGGAGGGTCGCGACGGGGTCAACGATGTTGCGGAGCATAACATCCCCACCAACCGAGGGAAGTGTGGCGGAGAAGGCTGAGAGTGCTTCATAGAGCAGGCTACGCTCCTGCCCAAAGGACCCAGGCAGCAGGACTTGTATTCGCTCCACCACATTGGGAATGAGTGAGGGGTCACTGGTCTCTCCACAGGAGGTGCCCGCGGTGATGAGGAGTGTGATGGCACGTCGTCGTGCGGAGATGATGTCCAGGTCATTCGATTTGGCCGGGTAGGCCGGGCTCTCCAACACACGAAAGAGTATATCCATCGTGCCACGCCACACATTGAGCGACGAGGCATCTCGGCAGCACCAAAAGGCCGATATCATGTTCAAGAAGACGGGCAGCAACACCGCGTCATTTGGCTGACGCTGCTGCAGAGCCTCAATGGCGGCAGTGATGTAGTCCGATGACTGCTTGAAGGCGTCTGACAACTGGCCAATGAGATAGTTGGCCAGCTCCCACTGCAGGAAGGTGAAGCTCTGTTGGGTGACGAAGCCCGCATGGGTTCGTGGGTCCTCCTGACTACCTTCGGGTGGACACAGATTCTGCAGCAGCTCCGCCACAAACATGTTCGTACGCACAGGATTCACGCAGGCCAGCTGCTTCAGCACTTTCCCGGCTATGCCACGCAGGTCGGCAAAGGTGCTCTCGTACATGCCCACGAAGCCCAGCTGCTGCTCGGAGAGTTCGCGACCTTCTGGATCTGCACCCGTCGTCGGGTGGCATCGATTCCGTATCACTATCCCCTGCAGAGCCGGGAATACCTCCATGGGATCAATGGATGGAAAGTCATCGGAGAGCTGCAGCAACAATGAGCACACTTGTGTGGCAAACTGCACGCTTGGCACGCGGAGAATCATGAGCAGGGCTGCGAAGATGTCTCTCGACGCCTCTCGCTTCAGGGCCAGGGGAAGCTCCTCTAGTAGCTCTAGAACCTCTTCCAGGCACCCCAGCTCTCGCGTCTCCACCGCTACACACACTTGTTGCAGTGCAAGATTGAGGAGAACAGGAAGAACGGGGAGATCCATGGAGCTACAGCTTCGCAGAATCTTGGACGTGGTCATCAACGCAGCACCCCGAAGTGGCCCCCAGGCCAGGAGTACTGACATGGTCTGCTCAATGGAGCATGGCTGCCACACCTGCGGTGTTGTGCATGCCACGAGGCAGGCAATGGCGTGGAGGCACTGCTCCATGGAACGGATGGCTCTCGGGGTGACGGACGTCGCTGCTTCCCCACCACACGAAACATAGATTTGGCACAGCACATTGTTGAAGTGCATGAGGAGTTGAAGGCCACGATGGACGATGATTTTCCTCCAATGAAACACGCGGTCTTTTGCTACGCGCTCAAAGTTCGGCTCGACGCAGTTGACGATGATCTCAGACACGAGAGAGACGGTGCGGTACAGGCATGGAAGGCGTTCTTGTGGCTGGCAGAGCGTATCGAGGATGCGATCCTCCACAGACGATCCATCAACGGCCGAGGAGCGCATGCGTCGATGAAGCAGGCACTCCACCACAAAATCTTCCAAGTCCGCACTAAGAAGGTTGCCAATTGACGGTTCCGTCGCAAACCACACCAAAATATCCCAAAAAGAAACTTCCTCATACGAGATGTTTCCGCTACGCACCGCGTGCAGAAGCACTACCGCTCCATATGCTTGGATAGCCTCTCCCTCACTCGTAATGTGAAGCAGCGCCAGCCCAACTTTCACGGCATCCTTCGGGGCCAAAGACTTCTCGAACGCGAGCAGGTCCTCCGTGAGCTTCCATCGGCTTGAGTTTTCCTGACAAGTGTATAGGTTCCTAAGCAAGTAGAGGGCCGCATCCAAGGGAGACTGGGCCATGAAGGTGCTGGAGGAGCTGACAACACAACAACACAGAGAGAGTAGGAGAAGAGGAGGGAAATACTGATTACAACACTCTCTCGGCTTGAAGGTGCGTGAAGGCATCGTGAAACGTGTGTGTGTGTGTGTGGTAACAGACACACGAGCTCAAACAACTTACTCCATGTGCATCACAGCACAGACACATACGACGATGTTAGCAAGACAACAAGACGGTGTATCGCGAAGTGAAGGGTGAAAAAGAGCAGTACAAGGACGGAATCAGTCTATGGCCCGGAGTAGTTGGCACTGTTGGATGCTCATCGCGTACGACGCCCAAAGCTGGAAGGTTGTAACTGTGGGCCCGCTTGATAACTTCGGGTGTTTGCAGGATCAGCACGAACGACAAATGGCTGGTGGGGCCCACGAGGAGGTGAGCTCGTCATGCCATGAGGGCACTGACCCGGTGCGAAGCAACGATGGTGCCAATAACCCTCGTCGTCCACTTGGTGAACGGGGCAGATGGATGAGGCGTGGCGCGCAGAGCACTCCTTGGCCCCCCGAGATGGCTGGGAGCTTGCGTGAGCGGATTCATGGCGGGCAAGTTCTGTGTAGTGATTGGTGTCTTTGGTCAGTATCTGCTCAATGGTGGCTACATCTCCCGCGCTGTGGTCCTCATCGTCAGGCCCACGAAGCACCTGCATCGCTTCTCGATTGATGGCACTGACACCCTTGACGAAAGACTGGCGGAGGTTCTCTTGGAGATCCTTCGACTTCTTCTGTTCCTCGACGAGTAGGAGCTGTCCGTGCTCAATCTGCGAGACGAGTTCCTTTTCATGGGAACTGAACGACGTGCGTAGCTGGGCACACTGTTCGCGGCACTTTTTGGCACTCAAGAGTGCCCTAAATGCAATCCACGCCTTGGCTCGCAGCCGCACCTCCGCCTCCCGCCTCAAAAACGCAAGCTGGGCACGTTGTTGGTGTCGTCGGCGCGCAAAGGACACCCATGATGCATAGGCATGATGCACCTGACGTTGTTCCTGTTGTGCCGCCCAGCGTGCTACCATGTTGGATAGGATTCCTCGGTTGCGGGCCAGGGCCGAATTGGTAGGCTCGAGCCGCCGCTGCAGCTCTGCCTCCATCTCTTCATGCAATTCAGAGCGTGCCTGTGCCAGTTCATGTGAGAGCTGTTCCTTCATCTCTCGCTCCCGGCGTCGAAGGTAGATCTCCAGCATTTCCGACACATCAGACTGGAGTAGGGCACATCTCTGGAGCATCGTCTGCGACACCTCCACAATGAAGGCGTCGTCACTCGTTGCGTGGACCTCCATGGGCATCTTTCTAACACCTTCCTGATGAGGCTCACCTGATATGTGCGCGTTCAAAAGAAAATTGAGAAGAGAATAGAAGAAGAAAAACAAGAATGTGATCCTGAACTACTTCTCATCAACGAAGGACTATCCCGTGTGTGTGTGGGCGTTGCAAAGAATCACGTGGATGGGCCAAGTTGCTCAGTCGATTGGAGTAATAATGTGTCGTGGCCACATGTGCGCTCTCTAGCACCACCTTACATGTCTGTCTCGTCATAATCCCATGGATCGTCATCGGAATACCTGAGGGCAAACTTCACCAGACTCTTCGAGGTAATCGGCCGGCGACCGAAACTTACGTAGTTGTCAGGCTCATTCGGTGGCACAAACACAACATGCGGAATTTGCAGCACGCGGTACCGTTCTGCAAGACGTGAATTGACTCCTGGATCAACCTTCACGACCATGATCATCAGCTCATCATCTTCATCTGCCAGCTTCTCAGCCGCCTTCACAATGTGTGGCTTGTATCCCACGCACTCTCCGCAGTTGCTTCGATAGAAGATGACCACTGCACCCTTGTTGCCACGGACTTCATCAAAGTTCGCGTCGGTTCCGTGCTTCACCAGAGTTCCCTTGAAGCCAAACACATCCCCCATACCTTCTTGGTCGTCGGACGGGTTGTAGGCACTATCGTCCTTGTCGGGATCGTAGAAGAACTGCTCCGTCTGACGTTCTTCATCAGTGGGCGGGCGAAACGACTTCAACGTAACCACGGCACGAAGGTCTGAGCCAGGGGGAACACGGTACTTGCCTGAGCCGTATTGAGGAAAACCATGTACTGCTGGAATCTTGATGGAGCGCTTCTCGCCAACGCAAGCCCCAACGATTCCCATCTCAACACCAGGAATGAAGGAGAAGTTATGTACCCCATGAATGAGCTTGTCCTTCAAGGACATGAAGGGCTTTGTGAAGCGTGGTGTTTGGATCTTTCCTGGGCTCACCATGAACATATCCACATCCACCGTGGCGTAGGCGTAGGCCGGCAGCCGGTCGGCCTCGGTGCAGGACTCCGCCTTCTTCAGAATGCCAATTTGCACCGGCTTCTCCTTGGCGGCCTTCATGCTGGCTTCAACAGCGGCTGAGTTAGCGTCAGCTAACGTTCCCAGAAGCAACACGCACAGAAGGAGAATGAGCAGCTTCATCATGCACCCAACAAGATGTGTGATACAGCAGGTGATGATTCTATAGATCTAACCTATGCAGACATGAGAACACACACACAAAAAAGAAAAAAAAGGAAACGCGTTTTCTTCATGACACTAGTACAAGTGGCTATTGAATGAATCAACGCCACCCGTTAGTGAATCATTCCCTCAATGCCAGTACTCGCACTAGCACATGATTTCACTCCTTATGTACCGAGAGATTACTACTTTGTGGCTGCTAGGGGGTGTCGCCTTCGCGTGCCTCTCCCTAGTCTGAAAACATCTGCTTTGTGGTTGGTGGCGCCTGTGAGTCGCATGGCTCATCTCCAAACTTGGAGCAGCCCCCACCATCTTGCTGCTGCTGCTGCTGCTGCTGCGCGGTGTGTGGGTGGAGCGATCCTCCGTGTGCGCGTACGGCGTCCTGACGATCCTTCATTTCTGCATAATCCTTGGACGCCAGTTTAGTTCGGAGAAGTGGGTTCTGAGCAATGCGCTCATGCTTCACTGCCTCACGATACAACAGGCCGGTACCATACATGTAGGGAGGCTGGGTTGGGCTCTTCGAGAATGCTTCCAAGCTGGTGATGGTGCGGTCCATTTCCTGTCGGTCCACCAAGTGAACCAACTTTTCACGAACCTTGTTGAGCTCCGTCAGGAGGGTCTGCCTCTGCTCCACATTTCCCTCAGTGAGAATCTGGCAAATGCGACGCAACGCATCATTGATCAAGTACTGGCCACGAACGCGGTTCGCCAAGGCACATTGGGTGTAAATGTACAAGTAGGCCGGCTCGTAGATATCCCACAACTGCTGCCGCTCCACATCATCCTTTGGGTGCACCCGGAAGGCGAAGTACAAGTGAGTCCAGAAGAGGTAGGGGTCGGAGCCCTCACGCTCACGCGCACGCCAGCGCAGAATCTTGTCCCGAAAGAGTCGCTGTGCAACCTCATTCACGGTACGGTAGTACTCGTCCAATTCTGGAAGGTTTCCGAAACCCTTGGATCGGCGCTCCATGTTCTTCATGAGAAGCTCATTGGACGGCTGCCAATTGAGCTGTCGGGCAACTTCCTTGGTGATGAGCTCACCATAGGCTGGAATATTGGCATGCACAATGGCCAGTCGGTAAGGAAGCTCGGAGAAGGGTTCAACCCAATGAGAGGGCTCCGGCACCGCAAAGAGCCTATCCACCAACGTCTCCAACTCCTTCACATGGCGCTCCACCTCCCCTGCACCGGGAACATAGACACGCATCATGTACTTGGCTGTGGTGAGAACCGGAGCCGTCCAGGACGTTGGTAGTCGCTCCTGTGCCGTCCGAATGGCCGTGTGGTAAAAATTGAGGCACTTTTCACGGTAGTTGTGCCCCATCTGAAAACGCCCCTGACGCATCATCAGCTCCGAGTGCTCGTAGTAGAGGTCGCCCATGTAGCGTAGCCACAGATGTTCGGCGGTTTCCTGGGTAAGCGGGGCTCCTTCCAGGAAGATGCGCGCGCGCTCGGGGAATGGATGAATGGAGGGATGGGTCTTCTTGTTGACGTTCTCAAGGCATCGGTCTGAGATGTCCAGGGCCAAGGTGATGCGGCCACGACGTTCATTGTACCACATGTACTCCGTCTCGTCGGTCATGGGGTACCACCGTTTAGACGTGCCAGAGTGCCAGAGACCCTCCGCCTTGTCCAGGTGGCCACTGATTTCTGCGATGATGGCGCTTTCACCGTCGAGGAAGTCCTTCTCATCGTACTCATACGGGGGGTCCGCCTCCGGAATGGGGATTTGAACCACATCCTTCGCTGCCGATGCGTAGTTGCCAAACCACTCAATGGAGTCCTCGAAGAGCTCCTCCGCCCTCGACCGGAAGCGTGTTTCAGCATAGTCAATGAACATGCGATGCAAGTGTTTTCCAGCGTAGAAACACAACGCCCCGCGGCACCAGTGATAGAACGCCTCCACCGCACCATCGCGCGCTGAATCTGAAATACCTTCGACGCGGTTGGGGCACTTCCGTCGCGCCTCATTCACATGACGCATAAGAAACTCTCGGTGCGTCTCAAGTTGCTCGTACGATTCGAACTGCGTGGCGTTGAAGGGTGAAAGCTCATTCTGCATCCACTTCATGAAGGGCTTGGCCAGGCTTTCGTACTTCTTGTCGCGCACCAGCACAACATAACGTTGCACTGGATTCTTACGAATGGTATCCAGTTCCAAGGAGGTCATCTCTTGGATGAAGTTCATGAAGTTCTGTCCAAGCAGCTTGCTCTTTGCAGATGCACGTCGAAGCAATTCGTCCGCCTCCGACTTCACAGTCTTTGCTTCTGTCAGCCGATTTCCCTTGTACTTATAAAAATCACCGAGGAAGTGCTTTGTGTGTGCTTCGAACACCAAGCGAAGGACATCCTCAGCTTCCTCCGGGATAGCCGGATGATCCCCAACCATGCCGCTGCGGAACCTATCCATGGTGTCAAAGAGCATGCGCTCGCACTTCTCCTCGCTCGTGACCTGAGTGAGGCTTCCAAACTCGGTGATGCATTGCTGAAAGGTGTCGCGGTAGGCTTTCCAGGAGAGCTCCAAGTCCTTCTTGTTGAAGTCGATGGCATCTTCCTTGGCGATGCCACGGTAGGGATCCACCACCGAGTCCGTCTCCCACGGTAGCGATGGGAGAAGCACATCTGGATCGTACTGGAGCTTGGACTTGCGCAGACGCTCCAGGCGCTCGCGTTTCAGCCGCTCGGACTTCTTCAGCGGTTTTCCATCGGCACCAGTCAGCGCGGACGCCGCTGTGGAGGCATCGCCGACCACGCTGGCTGATGATGCAGCATCACGATACAGCGGAAGTGGCTTGAAGCCCTCCACCAACTCAGGTAAGGATCGCAGCTTGTGCAGCTTCTCTTGATCAAAGACGGAGCCCCCACCAGCCGCATCATCATTCGTGATCCTGTCCTCCTCCTTCATGAGAGGCGGCGTGTAGAACTCACGTTCAGGCTGCATCGCCTCCAGCGGATCCCCCACGAGGCCATATGAACGAATGAGTGGCTCCGTCTCCACGAGAGTCTCGCGATACCACTGCGGCATATCACCCAACTCTCTGGATTGAGGAACACGGTAAAGCTCTCCTGGAACATTTGGCTCTGCATCATCTGGGCGACTCTCCACCGACATATAGCCCTCCGTGGCACTCGTGGTGGGGTCGTTGGACTGTGGTGGTGGTGTTGAGCTTGCTGCTTCTGCTTCACGCAACAGTGGGCTCTCAATGGTCTCCATGGTTCGTTCCAGCCGAGCGGCTGCGTCACTCGTACCTAGCGCAGCATGATGAGCTTGTTCCTTCACCATTGCCATGCGTGCCTCAACCTGGGACTGAACAATGGGCTGATCTCCGCTCTTCTTGGCAGCATCGGTGTGGGCCTTCATCACGGCAAAGGCTGGGTCCGCACCAGCGTTGCTAGCTGCGTTGGCCTCCTGCTCAAGCATCTCGTACTGAATGGCACCCTGTGCAGCAATGGCCGCACCCTGCTCCACCGTGATTCCCGAGGGAAGGGGCTCCATGCCTGACTTCGGCAGGCCAGAGATGGGATCAATCTCTACCGGCGCAGTGGTCTTAGACGTGGACTGAAGCGCTTGGTAGGCTCCGTACGTCTGAATCTTCATCTTCGTCTTGGCAACTTCCAGCGGATTGGCGGTGCCACTCAGAGCTTGGTAGGTCTGGTCTGGATCGAGATCCACCACACCCGAGATGATTCCGTGATACACATCGCCCATCTCCAGCTGTCGTTGTTCTTCTTCCTCAATGAGCGTCTCCTGTGTTTGCAGGCTTTGGTGCACGGCCTTGCGCTCTTCTCCCTCGATCAGCCACATTCGGTCCTTGTACTTGGTGTCGGCCAAATGCTTCCACGAAGAATCCGACCACCGTTGGTCAGACGGTAGCACTCGCCGACGGCCATGTTCATCGTAATGATCCAGGTAGTCGGTGTAGCCCTGCGGCCAAATCATGCGGTCCTTCTGCACTTTAAATGAACGATCCTTCCAGTGCAAGTACCACTCCTGCTCTCGGTCGATGGGGTCTTGGATATACAAGTCAAAACGATCTCGAATATCCTGAACTACTTCTTCAGAGGTGGGAATCAGTGACTTCTTCCATCGCACCTCCCACGGCAGACCATCAACATCTTGCTGCTCCTGGAGCATCTTGCGACGCTTCTGCGGGGAGCTCTGCGTCAGCTGCTCTCCAGGCCCCATATTTCCAAACTTTTTCTGCATCGCTCGTTCCTTTTCCATGTCCGTACGTCTTCGATGTTCGTCTGAAACATCCGGAATTTTGACGTGCTCCAAATTGTTTAAGCCAAACTGAAGATGGTGGGTGAGGTCTGGTGACTCCACAATTGAGACTTGGTTTCCCGTCGTGGGATCAGCATTGGGCTGGCCACGATGTTTGTCGCGGGATGAGCCTAGAGAGTGCTGCGTTTGATACCGACGACCCTCCTGCAGAGCTTGCGGAGGAGGTCGCGAGAGCGACGCAATGGCACACCGACTCACAAAGGATTGCATTGGATCCACCACGCAGTGCCTAGGAAGACTGTAGGAAAACAGAAGAACGAAAAGACCAGAGGACATGAATGTGTGCTCTTCAATCAAGATACACTGAACAAGTGGAGGCATATGGTGTTGGTTATCTTCACAGCGCTGCTCACCGACTCGGAGAGCTTTGATTGACATTGCAAGATCAACGTAATATGGTTATGCTGTCCAAAATCTTCCCCAAGAAGATTGGCACTTCCTCAGTCACAATGACCTATGAAATCGGCACGGTGCGCTGCTTCTTAACATCGGCCACCACCGATTTCGATTGAACGGGCAACGGCTTCGGTGGACGAGCTGGAAGCTTTTCACCGCGAAGAATTTTTTGGATGTCTTCGCCAGTGAGGGTCTCGTGGGTCAGTAGGTGTGCGGCAATCGCATCGAGTTGGCTACGGTGCTTCACTAGCATTTCCTTCGTCTCCAGGTATGCTTGCTGGACCAGATTGTGCACCTCCACCTCAATCTTCTGCTTCGTTTCATCGGACATGTACGCACCTTCAGCAGTATCAGCGGAGCCGTAATCCACAAACCCGAGAGAGTCGCTAAAGCCAAACCGTCTCACCATGTTTCGTGCCATGTTCGTGGCTTGCTGGAAGTCAGAGCCTGCACCAGAGGTTATATCATGTGGGCCTAACAAAATTTCTTCACCAACACGACCTGCCACACACACCTTCAAGCGAGAGAGACACTGTCGCTTACTTTGGCTGTACTTATCACGTTCTGGAAGCTGCAGTACCAACCCCATCACGCCGCTTCCTCGTGGAACAATGGTGGCCTTGTGCACGGGATCAGCACCTTCATCCCGAAGAAGGATCGCACTCAGTGCATGTCCGCCTTCGTGGTAGGCAGTCACCCGGCGCTCCTCTTCTGGAATGATCTTGGTGCTCTCGGTTCCCATCGTCACCCGATCCTTTGCGTACTCGATTTCATCCTTGGAAACCTTTGATTTGCCGAGAACAGCCGCTCGAATCGCTGCGAGATTGACCAAGTTGCTCAGTTCCGCTCCTGTGAAACCGGTGGTTCCACGGGCAATGTCCATGGCGTTGACGGTATCATCTCGTTGAACCTTGTCGAGATACACCTGCAGCACCTCAGCTCGTCCCTTCATATCCGGTGGGTCAACCGAAATCGTCGTATCCAGACGTCCAGGGCGGGTGAGAGCCTTATCCAAGGTTTCAGGTGTGTTGGTGGCCGCCAGAACAAAAATGGACTCGTTCGACTGGAATCCATCCATCTCTGCAAGCAGCTGATTCAAGGTCATGCGAGAGTGGGCATGATCCACTTGAGATCGGCGTCCGCCCAGAGCATCAATTTCGTCGATAAAAATAAGCGCTGGTGCAGCTTCTTTTGCTGCGGCAAATAGCTCCCGCACCCTCCTCGATCCGACACCGACAAACATTTCATCAAACTCACTTCCCGTTGCGTAGAAAAAGGTAACTCCAGCTTCTTTTGCGATTGCCTTTGCAAGAAGCGTTTTCCCGCAACCAGGAGGTCCAACGAGGAGTGCACCTTTAGGAAGCCGACCTCCCAGACGACGAAACTTTTCAGGATCTTTGAGGAACTCCACAATCTCTTCCAGCTCCTTCTTGGCCTCATCACAGCCCCTAATGCTCTCAAACGTAACCTCCAAGTCGTTCAAATCCACTGGATGTACTGAGCTAGTCATGGAGAAACCCGAGTTCTTTCCGACAATGCTCATGGAGCTGCCATCTTGCATACGAGACACTAGCGAGTCGTAGATCGAAAGGGCACAATTGAGGCTCAAAAGGATAAAGGCACCAAACAGAATGCGATTGAGCCACGAGGGCGACCTGTCGGCGGAAACAACCACAAGAGGCTTTGCTTGTGTGCCCAAGTCAGTGGGGTTCAGTAATGGTGCCTCCGCTTTGGAACGTCTGTAGTAGTCTTCATCTTCATACCTCGACCTGTTGTAGCTGTACCGTGTGCTAGGATCTGAAAAATGATCCGGTGGGGGTGGAGGTGGGTACTCATGACGATGGTGTGAGTACAATCGACTTGGCGAGATGCACGCGACAGGCCACATGGATGTCCGCGCGTCCTTACAAAGGCGACCAAATATTGCCCTTCGGAGCTGTCGTCGGCTAAGATTGGGCTGCATCTCAGGCTTGTTAGTAAGAGCTGAAGTGAGCTTGGGAGAAAGACAGAAGAAACGGTGCATACAGAGTGCAGAGATCGTCCAAACGAAGGAACTTCTGCATTTAGCCATGCTCGCAGTAGTGTTTTCTTTTTGGTGCATAAAACTCTCTTAATGGGTGGGTGACAGTTTCATTTGAGGATTTGAGAGGTCAGCTAAGCTGATATGTTTCCATCAAAATTGCACAGAACTGAGGGGGGATCTTGCTTAGCTCTTCCTTTAGAAGATCATTACAGTTCCCTCCGGCGCAGATAAATACCGCTCTAATGGATTCGGCAGTCTCTGGGAACAGTTCGGCAGACTGCTGCCAGCTGTAAATCAATCTCAAGAGATCACCGAGCAATGCGCGCATCATATCGGTAGACGCACACGCTACCTTCGCAATGCGAGTCGTTGCTTCTGATTTCTCATAAGAATTTTCAAGCTGTGCAAGAACCTTGCAAGCAACACCAACTGGGATGATGGGAATGAACTTCGTGTTTTCCAGTAGGCGGCAGATATCACACGCCATCTGGCCATAGAAAAACAGAGAATCACCGAAGATGTCACAGCGGAGTTGCATACAAGCAACACCTACAGCTTGTGTCATGACGTCCTGACTCTCCATTGAACTGCACGCAATCAAAACAATTAATCGCACCAAGGTTGCCATAATTTGGGGGAAATCAGCATTTGTTACGCACTCTTGCGCCCGTCGAACCACCCGCAAAACTAATTCAGCAGGAATGGCGGAGGCACCAAGAGCTTGAACAAAACAGCTGAGGACGCTCGCCGCACCCATTTGGATTTCCGGAACTTGGCTCCTCTCAAAAATTGCTACTACTGAAGCTAAAAGGCTCCAAGAAGAACTCGCTACCCACTTCTCCAAATCCGCTGTTCCAACAAGTGCAGTAAATCCCCCACTAATCAACAAGCTGCTGAAAACAAGGTCGTTATCATCCAGTGCATCCCTGGAAACCATATCTTTCAACACTTCAGACCAGTTATTCAGGCACACGAGAGCGAACTGCGAATCGGGAAATTGTGCACAATACGAGATAACCGCTCGATCGATAGAGAAGATGTCCTTGTTTACCAGCTCATTTGGAGTTTGATTCACGAAGACTTTTGCGTACGATACTTCAAACAATCCAGCTCTCTTTGTTCGTTCTTCCTTAAGGAGATGCCCGAATTGCATCACTTCCGGCGAGTTCCGCGATTGACGGACAACTTTCCCCAGGAGATCGACAAGTAGCGATAATGTCCTCGTTGTGTACACTGGAAGGCAGGCGAATATGCACTGATACAGCCTGGGGAAGTTTCGGATCATCACCTCCATCTTTCCACAGGAATCCAGAAGAACAAAGGTATGATTCAACGCTGAAACACATGCGTGTTGAATTCTTCGGCTTCTACACTGCAAACGTTCCATTATCGTGCAAATAATAGAGTCCACAACACTTCGCTTGGGGTCATTGGGGTCATCGGAATTGGGTAATGTGTTTTCCACAAGGCGAGAGAGACACCAGACAGCAATACTCCCAACGCAAATGTGCTCTGTTTCATTGCTGGCAAATTGAAGAACTTGCGGTAATATTGATGGCAGCAGAGAATCGAGCTCGTTTGAACAACCTCTAGCAATAGTTCCAACGAGAACAATCCCCACCTCGCGCAACTTCCACTCAGACGCGACCCATAACTGAGAGAGTTCTTTTGCAACCGCTTCAAATGCTTGGGAGGATGAGTACGTAGTTAGTTTGTCTACGCAATTTAATGCGGATCGACGAATAGATATGGCTGCATCGTCCTCATTGAGCGTGTCGTCAGCTGTGATATCCTTCGTGCCTTGTTGGAGGTCAAAGCAGACGGCTACATTATCTCTCACCAAATAGTCATCACTCTCCAGAATGCTTGCCACTTCTTCGTCGCACATTACAGACAGTCTTACCAATGAAGGAATCAAGCTGGAGACACTTGAGTCAATCGGCTGCGTTAAGAATGACAAGGCGCAATCACCCCCAGTTCTCTCAAAGATATCCAGAATACCTGAGATGAGATCGATTGCGGCAGCACACAACTCACCTCGAGCTGACTGTCCATCGGCAATTACGTTCATGGTGCTCACTACCCAATACTGCTGCATTCTAGGCATCTCTGGAGAAATGTCACCAAAGTATTCAAAATAATCTAGAAGAAGGAGACAAGTTCGTAGCACTACCCCATAGAATGCACTGTCGCCGAAATAGCCTCCTTCTACAATACTAGTGCACACCTTCGAGAATGCCCAGCTGGCGTTTACAAGGCCCTGCTGAAGCGGCGATAGGGATTCAACACTCCAATCCAACAACGACGATTGCTCGTAAGTGTTGAAACACATTCTAAATCCAGCCTTCCGCAGCTCTATGGATGCGTCATTGGAGAGAATTAGCTCGGACACTTTGAGGATGACATGTTCACTGGAATGCCCGACCTGCCGTGGCACATCCTCCATCAAATACTGAAGTGCATAGAGTGAAGCAAGCGACTGCAACCCACCCTTGGGGAGCAATTCGTTGAGCAAAACAGAAGCAAGATCAGCAATGCCGCTATCCATCCACCACTCGACCGATGTCAAGGATGTGACCTTTGAAATTATTTGTGCTGACGCTCGTGCAAGTTGAGGATCACTAGGCTCCCGAAGACATTCCAAAGCACATCTTGCTGCCTCCATTACTGCAGCCTCCCCCAGAGCGTACTTCGCCGTTGAAATGTTGTTTTTTAAGGTGACTCCGGCGAGTTGCCTGTAGAGAGACCAAGGGACAGACAACTGGATCTCAACAGGACAGCATGCTGACTTCATGATGCACCCAAGAAGAATACAGAATGTGGGGTTCTTCTCGTGTTGTTTGAGGTTCTCATACGCTTGCCTCGAATTAGT
This sequence comes from Jaenimonas drosophilae, assembly GCA_030849065.1. Lineage (NCBI taxonomy): Eukaryota > Euglenozoa > Kinetoplastea > Trypanosomatida > Trypanosomatidae > Jaenimonas > Jaenimonas drosophilae. The sequence continues at coordinate 32,955 of JASAON010001470.1, forward strand.
AACTGCGATGCCATTTTCGTGGAGAAGCTGGATGACAGCAGTCAGTTCGTTAGTGCTTGGCACAAAACGCTCTGTGCTCATTCTCTCTTATCTTAGACTACTGTAATACGATGAGCTACGCAACAAGTGATAGAAGAAGTGAGAGAACATGTTGGTTAGTGATCAGTCAACACCAGAAGCTCCTTCCATTACGCGCAGCAACGAACACAGGATCATCATACAATGGTACTCAAACCGAAAAGAGTGAAGGCATTGGACTCACGAGGGAGTCTTATGCTGCAAACAGTCCTGGAGGGGCGTTGCGTTGAACTGTATTTGGTATTCAGAAAACGGAAACAGTGATGTAAACAGAGGGCCCTCAAAGCATCCCTACCGCATCACCAGAGAACGAAAACGCAACATCAGAGAGCACTGACGGACAGGGAAGCACTCACACAAAAAAAATAATAGGAAAATCACACTAGGTGTTCCACATCCGAGGAGAGCTTCCTAAATCTGGAAATTGTCAGACGTCTCAGATTGACTGCCAATGGTATGCACTACAAATCCAATTTTCTTCAGCTTTTCAGAATCCAGGAGAATCCTTCCATCAAAGAGGAATGCAGGCTTGGACATACTGTCGAAAATCTTTTGGTAGTCAAGGGTCTTGAACTCATCCCATTCAGTAAGAACCAAGAGGGCTGCTGCTCCCACTGCTGCATCTTCAGCTGAGTTATGCACGTGTACAGTTCCTCGAATTGTATTGATGAGGGGCTCTTTGGGGCTGTGTGGGCTCATTTGGGATCTCACATCACTGTCGTGCTCCATGAAATACTCAAGCTCCATATACACTGACTCAGCAGACACTTTGGGGTCGTAAATGTGGAGTGTGGCACCTTCGGCAAGTAGTCGACTGCAGATATAAATGGCAGGGCTCTCTCGCGTATCACCAGTATTTTTCTTGAAGGCAAACCCAAGTACAGCAATGTGCTTCCTACTCACAGTGTCAAAGCACTGGTGAACAACAGAGCGATAGAAGCGCTCTTTTTGGTAGTTGTTCATTGTGATTACCTGCATCCAATATTCAGCAACCTCAGGAAGGTTCAATGACTCACAAATGTAGGTGAGATTCAGAATATCCTTCTGGAAGCATGAACCGCCAAAACCCACTGAGGGATGTAAAAAGTTCGGACCAATACGATGATCTTTCCCAATAACACGACTGACTTCCATAACTTCTGCCCCAGTCCTCTCACAGAGGGCAGAAATCGAATTGATAGACGAAATTCTCTGGGCCAAGAATGCATTGGCAACCAGCTTGGAGAGCTCACTGGACCACAGGTTTGTAGCGATGATACGTTCTTGAGGAACCCAATTGCGGTAAACCGACGATAAAAGCTCAATAGCCGAAGGATCCTGTCCTCCGATGAGGACTCGGTCGGGATTTTGCAAATCGCTCATTGCCGTCCCTTCCGCAAGGAACTCTGGGTTGCTGACAATTGAAAATGAAGCACCACCTTCTCCAGAATAGGAGTCCAAAATGCGCTTCACAAGGAGACTGCAGCGAACTGGTACAGTACTCTTCTCAACAATAACTTTGTGTCCCTTCTTTACTGTTTCACCAATAAGCCGTGAACAGCTCTCAATAAAGAAGAGATCAGCTGCCTTACCTGCCCCAACACCGCAAGTCTTCGTTGGTGTGTTCACTGAGATGAATATGATGTCTGCCTCCTGAAGAACACTCATGTCTGTTGTGAAAAAGAGATTCTTTCCCCGTGTTGCAAAAACTGCATCTGCGAGCCCTGGTTCGTAAATGGGAAGACTCGAAGGTGCATTTGGCTTTGTGGGGGCTGGGGAGTTCCACGCATTAATTCGGGGAGCTGAAATATCGCAAACAACAACCTTTATGTGGGGACAATTGTTTGCTATCACAGCCATAGTTGGCCCACCAACGTAACCTGCACCGATACAGACAACGGTAAGAGGCTTCTTGTCGCCCATCGTGATCTGATTAGGATAGGGAGAAGTCTCAAAAATCCTAGAGGAGAGGAAAATAGGGGAGGAGAGTTAGAATACACAGATTGCCCAAAGATCCTTCCTTGCGCCAAACAAGGGCAAGTGGCGAAACAAAGATTTTTATCAGCGAGAAATCAATCGAACAATCCATTCCTTCCTTCGCCGGACTGGCGATCGGCAATTTGAGGGAGGGAATGCGCTGATATTTGCCCGTTGCCGACCAACGCTTGGCGGGCGTCTTCGGTCGATCTCCCTTGCCGCGGCGTGGCGCGGAACACCGTGCCCCCTCCCTCGTGTGGCCGGGGCGGGGGGGCGAATTTCCCCCAAGGGCCGCGGGCCCGCCGGCAGAGGGGGGCCGGCCCCTGCCGAGGGCATCGCGGCGAGAGGGCGCCGCGGTAGTTCCGGCGGGATCGAATGGGCGGGCGGCGCCGCGCGCGTTGGGGGGGGATTCGCGCCGCCCCAAAAACGGGGGCCCGGGGCGGGGCCTTGCGCATCTTTCGAGGGGGGGGGTGGGGGGCGGTGCGCGCAATTCGCATGCGCCGACCCCTGGCCGCCAAAACCGCATAGCCAAAGTGAAAGCCGCGGGTGGGAAAAGCTGAAAAAGAAAATGGCGTGGGGGTGAAATCACCCTCGACAGCCGGGATAAAAACTAGCGGCGGCGGGGTTTTGCGCCACGCCAATCCAGCCAGAGGTATTTGGGAAGGGTGCGATGATTCAGCGTGACTTCTTGGCGCGTTGCGGCAGCTGTTCTACGCATTGTCGCGCATCTTCCGGTTCCTTTGGCTGTGGGTTTCCCCCATCCCTTTGGAAAGGTGGGGTGGGATTCATCAAGCATTTTTCCCATGGCTGAAACAATGGGGGGGGGGGATTCTCTGCATGGTTGTTCGCTGTTTTCCGCGTTCCCGGATTCATATTTGGTGCCGGGGCGGTGGGGTGTGGATATTCTTCTTCCTGGTAAGAAGAGGGGTCAAACTCTGGATTGGTAACATTGGCGCGTTTGGCGCGTGGAGAGTACCCGGCAAGGGAAAAACGTTCCGCATTGGGTCTCATAAATTGTCGAAGGTTGAAAGATGGGGAAAATGGGGCGGTGGGCGGGCGTGAAAAAGGGGTTCCCCACCCGTAGGGAAAGTGCGCGCTATGCCGTAGTGTGGGGGAAAGATCAAGTGCTTGTTATCTCAGGCATCGTAACCAATGCTCCATTTCCTTTGTTCCAAACCCTCTTCAACCTCCACGTTATGCAGGTGGCCTTGCCACTTCTTCGCTATTCGGTATCTCGTTGTCGTTCCGCCCCCGTCTTGGTGCGCTGGGGGCGGGTCCGTTGGAGTCGGGCCCTTGGGGTTTGCTGGGGAATGCAAAAGGCAAGCCCAAACTCAGATCCCGCGCCAACTTCCAGCTATCCCGCCGGGGCGGTTGCAATTTTCAGTGGTCTTCCGGAACCCGGCGGAGTCGCGCGGCGAAGCGGGAAAACCCTCAGAGAATGCTGTTGTGCTTCACGATTGCAGCAAATCTGAGGTACCCAGTGGCTGCTTAGCTCAGTGGCAGAGCGCCGTCCTAGTAAGACGGATGCCAGGGGTTCGATCCCCCTAGCGGCCT
>JASAON010001471.1:0-36811 GCA_030849065.1 Jaenimonas drosophilae
GGGAAGATGGCCATCATCTCATCGCGGAGCTCGCCCTCAGGGATGAGGGTGTCCACGATCTGGTGCTCCTTGATGGGCATGGAGAAGAGGAAGATCTCCTCCAGGGTGGTGATCTTGTGCTCCTTCACGAGGCGGCCAAGCTTGGTGCAGGGAACCCACTCCTCCTTCTCGTTGGCGCCGCCACGGCCGCGACCGCCACGACCGCGTCCTCCACGGCCACGGCCACGACCGAAGCCGCGCTCCCCGGCGGGAGCTGCATTCACGGGTGCATTATCAGCCATTGGAATCACTACGATAGCAGGAAAGAGAAATCAGAGAGAAAGTAGAAACCCCATGAAAATAGCAGAAGTACTGTTTGTTAGTTTGGGAGTGCCAGTTGGTGCAATAATCATCATGGTTCGCTTTCTTGAAGATGCATAGAAACGCGAGCAAGTAGACCAGTCAAGAACAGAGAAAAAATCGCGGCACGCCGATGGGGACCACGACCCCAGTGAGATTCGTTGCGGTATCGGGTTCCAGGTTTCAACGGAAGCAATCCGTTGATTGAGATGGAAAAAAACAGCGTTAGAAAAGAAACTTTTGGCACGATTCAAATTCGTCGTGTGAGAACGTCTGGCACAAGTCTAAGAAGAAAGGGTCATTGAGCATGGAACACATGCAACGTTCGTTGGAGAGGTGGAATAGGGAATCGGGTGTGGTCAGCTGCACTACAGTGGTAGAAGCTGGATCATCGACACAGTTATTCAGTCGGGAAGAAGCTGTCCGGGTGGCCACCAAAACGGCTGTCTTTGTTAAGCTGGCGAATACGGTCCATGTCCGACGGCTCCAACTGAAAATCGAAGATTGCGAAGTTCTGTTGAATGCGGCGCTCATTGCTGGACTTGGGAATTGTCACAACACCAAGTTGGATCATCCAACGAAGAATGACCTGCGCGGGAGAACGACCGTACTTCTCAGCGACACTTCCAATCACTGGGTCGGAAAGCAAGGCTCCCTTACCCAACGGCCGCCACGCTGTGACGGCAATACCCTTCTGTTGGCAATATGCCCGTACCGCTTCTTGCTGATTTAGCGGGTGCATTTCAATCTGGTTGACCATTGGGGCCACCTTGCACACTTTTAGGATATCATCGATGTGATGCGGCTCAAAGTTGGAGACTCCAATAGCGCGCACCTTTTTGTCCTCATATAGCTTTTCCATCGCCCTCCACGTGTCGAGGTATGATTGTGGGTTAGGTCCCGGCCAGTGGATGAGATACAAATCAAGATACTCCAACCCAAGCAGCTTGAGGCTTCGTTCGCAAGCTGCCAGAGTTTGATCATAACCGTGATCTGCATTCCACAGTTTTGTGGTTACGAATAGCTCCTCTCGCGGAATTCCGCAAGTTTTGATGGCCCTCCCAACGCTCTCTTCGTTTTTGTAGAAGTATGCGGTATCAAGGTGGCGGTATCCCGCCTTCACAGCCCAGTGAACATTTTGAACTGCTTCATCGTCTGTTGCTTCCCATAGGCCCATACCAAGCTGTGGGAGCCCCACTCCATTGCTCAACTTAATTAATGGACACAGAGACTGGCTCATGAGTTGAGTAGTACCTCAGCGCGATAATATCTTTGTTGTCTGTCTGTCGCAGCAGTCTTCAGATTGTTGAGACTTGTGTGTATTCTGTTTACGTCAAAGAAAGAAGAAGAAACAAAAGCATCGCAGCGTAGCAATTGTAGCCAACCCACTCAAGGGGGCATCACAATCATACCAGAAGTCAAATAATTGGTTGATTGTTGTGTGAGCAACTCGCATCTACATTGCAGATTGTTGTACATAATTGCGTATCAACCCTCTAAGAAGGTCTCCCTCAGAAAGAAGCAGACGATTTGCTGCTTCAGAGAGATCATTGAGCATCGTGCGTGATCGCCCTCCACAGAAAGCATGCTCCTCCACTGCAGCATCCCTCTTCATTCACTTTGCTGAGCCACAGTAGGTTCCGGAAGCTCCGTAGTAGCTGGAGGTTCAATACGGACTTCATGCTGTGCAAGTCGTCGGTTTACGAGGGCCTTCTCAATAGCACCTAAGTCATCGGTGTAGTCCGGTGACACGTCAAATCGAAGCAACACTCCAAAATCAATGTGTTGAAGTGAAGGAATGGCTTCCACAAGTGCGCGGAGTGGCTCCAGATTTGGCTCCATATCTAGTCGACGCGTCCAGATAGAAAGGAATTGGAGTTTGTGGCAGTGCTCCGACAAATGAACAGCCCACTCCTGGAGCTCTTCGTACGTCGATATGTTGGTATCTGAGAGGCAAAGATACTCCAACTGAGAGCACAACTTCGGCTCAAGCACGAGTTGTCCAGCATACCTCTTTGCACTGACTCCGGTGCGATCGCAGCTCAGTCTCACCAGAGTGGAAGGCGCTGTAGCAAGAGCGGCACCAAGACCGGCACTCCCCAACTTTGGATGATCATCAATGCATAGCTCCTTCAATTGAGGAAATTGGCTCAGAAGTGTTGCAATTGCCTGGCCACATTGTTGACTATGGAAAGAGTTGCGTGCGATGTGTAACGTCTCCACAACACTTTCCTGATCATTGCTCAGTGCCGCCGCCCACTTCGATATGTGGTCGGCTGTCATGCCGACGCTAGTGAGGTAGAGCGAACTCAGTTTTTTGGACAGCGACGCCAGCGCATCTACTTCTTCTTGCCAAATACAGCTCGCCAAGTCATTGTGGCTTAGGCTAAGGTGCTGCACGGAGCTTTTCTCAACCCCATGGAGAAAACTGAGCAGGGCCGATTCACTAGGCTGCAATGTGGCAGTAACTGCGTCCTCTGGGGCAGTTTCAACAAATCGATTTCCTTCCATGCAGAGTGTCACGATACTCTCGTTTGCGGCCAGTGCAGCTCCGAGAATACGAATGGCATCAGGTGACAACTGGCAGTATCCCAGGTCCAGCTGCCGAAGTGAGGAGTTGGTTCGCAGCATATCTGTGAACGCACCAAACCCAGGTGAAATGTAGTGAGGCACTTCCACTTTTCTCGGAGCGGTGTCACCGTCGTCGTCGTCGCTATTCTCATCGACGATCTTCTTGAACATTGTTCCGATTTTGCTGTTATTCCTGAGAATGAGCGTTTCCAGTACGGTATTCGTCATGAGTACGGTTGCCAATGCCTTCACTCCGCGGCTGCCAACCTCGCAGCTGCCTAAATCCAGGTAGCGGAGCGTATTCATACCGCTCTTCTTTGGCTCTACAGGAATATTCCACGACTCTCTATCCTCTTCCCAATCATTGTCCAGCTCTGGTAATTCTTCGTCAAATTCTTCATCTCCCTCGTCCATTCCATCATTGGTAAGAACGACTGGAGGGGCGTTGCGCTCGTACTCATCGTCATCCTCCATCTCATCTGGGAACACTGGATGATCAGTTGCATTGTATGAAATCGACTTCTGTTCACGGCGCGCTTCCGACGTGAGCATCCTCCATTCTTTCATCTCTGAAACCATAGTCTGTCGGCGGTCTGACTGGTGGTCCTCAAGCAACACAGAAACTCCATCACGCAGCTTATTCTCAATGCGTTCAATTTCTTCATCCTCGAGCAGTACTTCATCCTTCAGAGTTGACGCAACCTCCGCAGTCGCGCGGTCGCCAATCGGATTTCCACGAAGAATCAGCGTTTGTAGGTGTGACCAACCACTTCGACGCTCGCAGAAAGCTTCGATTGCTCGTCGCTTCTCATCATCTCTTCGCGCGCGAATGGCGTCTATTTCACTGATAGTGACTAACAAGGAATCAAGGTACTCCAGAACGCACTCACGACGAAGGCGACCCTCGTCGCGTAGCAGGCGCTTGAACAAACGTGCATACTTACGAGCGATTTTGGGGTCAACTTTTGGTCCATCGTCCTCTTCGTCCTCCTCGCTATCTTCTTCGCCATCGTCAGAGCCATTGCCTTCGTCATTTCCGTCCCCTTCGCTCTCCTCTTCATCATCTTCATCTTCATCACTCTCTTCATCGGAGTCACTGCTCCTACGTTTCTTCTTCGTCTTCTTCAATGAAGCAGCGGGTTCTTCTTCCATCTCCTCATTGCTAGCACTTGCATCAGAAGCTTCGGCCTCCTCTTCCTCCTCCTCTTCCTCTTCTGTCATTTCGTCCTCTTCATCCTCATCACTGGGAATAAACAAAGACCGATCAATATATTCCTCAACGGGGGGATCATCTTCTTCGGGTTCAGGAGGGAGGTCATCAGGGAGAAGAACTGTATCTGACTTGAACAATGACTGCATCACAGAGGAAATTGCTTCTCCATTGAAATTATTGTGAGCCAAATTCAATTTCAAAAGAAATTTGTTGTACTTCACAAATTCTGCAATACTTGCGGCAATCTCTTCGTGCATTCCATCTTCCATGTTTGTTCCCAAATCATTTCCTTCTACGTTTACTTGCTCAATAGTGGATTCTTTCCACGCTTGAAAAGCACCGATGGCGCAATTACGTAGAGCACACCTCGCGTAGGAAACACCAGTCAATTTCTTCGCCTTTTCTGAGAACGCAGTAATGGCAGCTTCCTCAGATGCGGTTGCTGTACACACCGACAATGATTTTAGCGACTCTAAGAGTCGGTGGTTTCCTGAAATACATCCAAGAATGCTATCAAGAGAAGCATTTTTTCCCAGTGTCGGGAGAAGGACAAGATTGTACGCGTTTGACGAAAATGAATGCGACTTGACTTTTGCTTCTCGACGAGCAACATCATCAAGAAACTTGATAATTTGATCAGAAGGAAGAACCACATTCTGGACGGAGGACTCAGTGTGCAGCAATTCAAACATAAAACGCCCGCCCAAACTAACAGCCGCATCTGGTTTTGGCCGAAAATCATCATCGTACACAAAGCAGGTATGACGCACAGCAATGGGCCAAAAATCTTTGTTGATCTTCGATGCAACTACACACGCTCGAAACTTGGGAGAGTTATCGCGGATTCGATCTCTTAGCGTCGACGCAAACTTGTGCGCTGATACATCACTATTGGCCGCAACTGCTCCGTTTTCGCGTGCAATATCCGCATTGTTAGGCGACGAAATTTCGCACGTCTTTCCTCCATGTGCTGTATCGAGCAACCGCGAATTGCTGACAAGAGTTGGGCACCACTCTCTCGACATGGGTTCTAGTATACCTTGAAATTATACTTTCCCTTAAAATGGTAATGCAGTGGTGAAATAATTGATGTCAAAAATTGGAAGCAAGGCATTGTATTTGTGTGAGTCTCATAACTCCCTATCATGAATGAATCATTAACAACCATCTCCATCACCGCGCTTCCGCTTCCGTGAAGCACGCACTAATGGGCGAAGCTCGGTGCGCTGCTGAATTCCCTTCTCTGGAGAAAGACCAAGGCGAACTACGAAGGAATTCTTCTCGCAAACAGGGCAAAGAACTGGATCATGACTCACTGCATTGGCGTCAGCATCAACTAGCAACGCAGATGCTGCAACAACATGCCCGCAATCCCACATCCCAACAAACTTGTGACTTCCAGAGACCGTTGTATAGCCAGTCACCGGACACGAAAACCCGTTTATTGGGTCAAGAGTATTTTGAGCTTCACTGACGTCGGAAAGCTTTTTTAGTTCCCATAGATCATCACTGCAGGAACCAGAATTTTTCCTCTCGATAAGATGATTCACCACGGACTGCTTCGAGAACAGATTTCCACAAAGGTCAAAGGCCACTGGCGGCTCTAACAAATTCAAAGAGAGGCAACAGTACAGCCATTTGTTTCTCTCCGCTAGTCTGTCTTGCTGCGTTTCTCTATCACCACTGCTTCTTCTCAGCTCTTCCGCTGAACGATATATTCTTGCATTTTGCAATAAGCTGCGCTTATTAGCTAAAGCTTGCCCATCACCTCCCATTAAAACAACTGCAAACAAACAAAGGAAAAATAAAATAAAAAATTGTCATTCATGTGAAATTTCTTGATAGCAGTCAGTACAGGTTCCCCATATCCAGATTACATGAGTAGAAAATTAGTGTACATTGAGGATTGGACAGTTTCCTGCTGGCGGACTGAAGTCGTAGTACACGGTGACTCTAGCCTCTCCGCTTGCTGTCGGGACACCTTTGCTCTGCAACGGGTCGGCTAAAAAAAAAGCGTCTCGAATAGTTGTTCGCAGATCTCTGAGAATATTTGTTGGCTCAACCTTGTCCCGCCAAAGGCGCAGGTGCTGTGGTGCGCCGTCATGCTTCTCGAGAATTTTCTCTTGAACCACAAACAGCTCATCTGTATCACTACATTCGCACTCCTCATCAAAGAGTGGAATTCCGACCATTTTATGAGCCACTATGATTTTTCTTTCATTCAGAGAATACTGCATGACGACAAGATGGCTGGAAATGTGTGAATATAAATAGAAAAACGGGGAGATTAAACCGTCGTGCTCAATCATAAAGGACAAACCTTCGCAGAAACAGCGAGGAGCTTTCAGGAATTATTGGTGATGAATTGCAGCCGAGAACAGCAGGTGACGAGTACACTACTCGCGCTTCTCAAGATCATTAAGTCGATTTTCCATCCTATCAAGTCGCTCGTTGATACGATTCTCAAACTGCTGCAACAAAGACGCAAATTGAGCCACCAAAGCAGTGGGATGATCTGGCTGTCTAGGTTGGCGACCACTAATTTCTGAACAACTGGAGAATCGCGTAGGGGCATCCTCTGAGGAGAAATAAGCTTCTTGTTGCGAAAAATTAGACCGCGAGACTGGAAGGGGTTCAGGAACCACAACAGGGTCAAATATGGTACGAATTAGGCTCGTCTCACCACCATCGGCTTGAAACGCACTAACTCTCCACCTTTCATGATTTCCATTCTTTTGGCATTCTTCAGAGCAGTAAAGAGTCAAACGGAAATATTTCCGGCCTTCAAAGACAAGCACTTTGCTGCAACTTAGTGTGGCCACCCAATCGTGCCCCATAAGCGAGTTCGATTCATTGAAGTCTGGGCGGTTGAGCAAATATGTCATGCCATTCCAACACTCCAAAGGGTGTTGTGTAAACTCACCCAAAAAGCATTTTCCAAGTTCAGAGTTGTTTGTCTGACCAGTATGCAGGAGGGCTAGAAGATCACGGTCCGTTATCAACGAGGACCCACACCAATATGGAGTTACACAATCTGTGTTGCCTTCATGTGGAGAAACTTCTTTAGGAAATCTGCATCGTTTTCCTGATACCGTCGCTGTATCGGCTTCTGACGAGGGTATTGAAGCAAAATTCTCTGTTCCTTCACCCTGCTCAGGTCCATATTTTCCTACCAAAATTGCAAACAGCTGTTCCTCCCTTCCTCGATAAGTTCTCAGGTACTCCTCCACACGACCAAGCTTTTGGGGGTTATATTTTCTGTAGAATGAACGGAGTCGTTCAACAAATTTTTGCTCACTATGATCATCCCTCCTTTGCCGAAGATGCGCAGCAGCTTCCTCTGAAGAGCTCCAACATGATTCTGACATTGCTCCAGATGAAGTCTTGTGAGAAGCAGAAAGGAAAAAAAAGAATGAAGGCGTCACCAAGTGAGGTGCGGCAGTGGCCATATGTAGAGAGTACCGGGTTTTCACCGACGCTAATAGTACTCCGAACGACTCCGCGGAAACCCTTCTTTTCTTTACAGCATTTCTGTTCATCCCCAACCCCCTCCAACCACACTTCAGAGCACACCTGAAATTTGCGGGACCCCGCGCCCCCCCCCCCCCCCCCGACAATACCTCCAGGGAGACAACCGGCACAAAAGCATACAATAGAGCGGAAAGCACCCGCAAGGGCTGCGAGGGGTGGCGCGTGGCGAATAGCCCCCGCCCCCACACATATACACACATAAAAAGAAAAACGGTGGGCGGGCGCGAAAAGCGACCAAACCTTAGCCACGCCAAAACAAAAAACGACCAATTTAATTCCAGGGCGCACGCCGCCAATGCCCATCGAATCGCACCACACAAACAACCCCCCCCCCTCCCGCAAAACAACGGCCACACGCCAATTCCCAACACCATGCCAAGAGCGCTGCGGTTGGCACCAGCCGCGGAACTTTTTACGCGGGGCCCCCAACAAGGCATGCGGCAGCGGAAGCCGCGCCGCCGCTCATGTTCCACCAAATTTGCGCAGATCGCCGAGAAAACAAATCCGCCGCCGCCAACAAACACCAAAACAGAAGGGCACACTGGCAACCGGAATCCATAAAATTATTGCCAAAAATTACGGCGCGGCCGCCGGGTGACAGCCCCCGCCGACCCCCTAAAAAATGATTTTCCGAAGGTGCCACAACGAATGGCCACCAAAGGGGTTGGCCAGCCCAATCGTTCAGCGCCAAAAGAAAGCCCCTGCGAAAAGGGAGCCCGGCGCACAACAGTGGCCGGGAACAGACCCCGTTTGCGGCGCCCGATCGAAGAACACACCCCGGCAATTCCGCCCCACAATCACCCAGCCCCTGCCGCCAAGCCCCCAACGGCCCCCCCCCCTCCGCAGCCAAACCCCCGCCAACCCCCCCCCCCGCCACCACGCGCCCGCGCGGGGCCGATGGGGAATCCATGGGCTGGCGGGAATAGAAGTTTGGCGGGGGGGGGGGTTGCCAAACAAGAAGCGGGTTTAAAAAAAGGTGGGTAATTTTGACTCCGCGGCGCCGCCAGTTGCTTTGTTTGCTTTGCCGAGCATCGCGGGGGGCCTTTCCTTGCCGCGCCGCCAATTGATTGCGGGCGGTTCTTCCGAACCCCCCAAACCCGCAAGCCCCCATCAAACCAAGCCCAACCGGCTTTGCCGCCGCGCATGCGATGGCTTTGAAAATACTCCCGATCTTTGGGGTTTCTCCGTCCGTCTGCCTTTCGGTTTGACCGCCGCGCCAGGGTTCGGCGGATTTGCTGGCGAACCCGCCGTCTTTGTTTTTTCCCCGGGGGCGATTGCGGCGCCTTGATCCCGGCTCCTTGATCTTGAGCTTGGGCGGGAGGCGGGCGGCTTCGCCGAATCCGCGCGCAGCATCGGTTTTTTTTTTTGTCAAGCCTTGCGTTGTGAATGGATGTGCGTCGCTGGCGGGCAAAGGGGGGGGGGATATTTGGCGGAAGGGACGGCGGGGTCTCCGTTATTCTGATATAAGAAATGGCTGCAAGTTTCGTTATATGATTCCGCTGGTTTCCATTTTCCTCCAGATCGATTCGCGATCTCGAAGCAGGGATTGCTTCAAAACCCGCCCGCCCCCGGTGTCGCGCCACGATGTGGACCCGTGGAACGCAAAAAAATGGATGGGTCATGATTCCCAATTCGTAAAGGGAAATGGCTCGCGGCTAAGTGATGGCAACTGGGGTTTCGCGCGGGGATAGGTGTGAGAGGTATGTGGAGCTGGTTGGGCCAGGTGATTGTGAAGAATGCCTTCCCAATGATGCCCTTCCTTCTCTGATGTTTGCCTGGTGGCACTCCATTCGCGTTTGGTTTTCGTCGGGCGGCGGCTTCTTCAAACCGCAAAAGCGGCCGGGCCGCGCCGGTTTTCCCTGGCCTGCTTCCCCCCCCATTTAGGCCGGCCATGTTCGTGACAAACTGGCGCTCGGTTGCTGGTCGCGCCCGTTCGCCCCTTGGTTCCCGTGGTTGTCCGGCGGCTGCGGCATGTGTTTCGCAGGCGGGGGGGGGGGGGGCTTTGAGGGCCACCCCCCCCGATTCGTGGTTTCGGGGCGGGCCTCTTCACTGTGGCAATTTTTTTGTGCCGGGGTTCGGTGGTTTGCTTTGAAGCAAGCCCAAAAATCCCCCCACCCCAAAGAAGCCACCCCGGACAACGGCTGGCGCGTTTCGGACTTCATGAAAGTCAAATTGCATGACTTCTTCAGCGGCATGCGTAAATGTGGGGGTTTCTGCGAGAGGGAAGGGACGCGCACACAGATTTCTTCACAACATCCTGTGGTGGGGCATTTGGTGAACAGCAGCTTCGTGCGATGAAAGGTAAGCTCTTGTGGTGGGCGTCGCAATTGATGTGTTTGGCTCAATGCTACGAATGGCTCTGATATAATGGTTTAATGCAGTGCATCCATTCTTTTTATTACAGTCATTTTTCTGACATTTCTACTCATTTCTTCGTTCACAGTGACTAGGGAGATGCCTCGAAACTCCTCCCGAAGCCGCCCAGGGAGTGTGAAGCAGAACCGTAAAAGTTTGAAGCAGGACTTTAAGAAGTTTCCTCCTGAGCGACTGGCCGAACGGGTTTTTATACATGCGCCAAGGACACTGAGCTTTTCCCATCGTCCGTTAGGGAGCTTGAGACACCCATACCTGTCTATGGTACACGAATTTGTTGGGCAGAATTATAGTAATCCCCGCGCTAGGATGAATGCAATGCTCGAGGCAATCCTAGAATGCAGAAACGAAGCCGAAAAGTGGAAACGTGTTGCTACCATTTTCGATTGCAAAATGGATGCAGCAGAGATGGACAAGATGCGCCAAGAGCTTCTCATGTCTCCATTGATTATCTCCAAGATTGAGGATCTTTGGACCATTGTAGGAGGACACGATAGGGGTGTATATCTCCAGGAAGACGTCTATAGACATTTTCACAATGAGCTTTATCAAATCATTCTGGATGGAGAAGGTAACATTGCGCCAGCAGTCCTTAGCTTCATAATTGAGGACTTCACGTACGACTGCCGTGGTGCCGCTGGTGTTTCTTTCGGATCGTTTGGGGTGTCCATGCTTGAGCTCGTGGATAATTGGACCTTGTCCCGGGATCCTCAAACATATGCCACGTTTCTACAGCAAGTAGTCGAGCGTTTGAAACCAGTGCATGAGCCTGTAGTACCAGAGAATTCCTCGTTTGAATTGACTCACGACGTTTTCTTCTCTGGAGGAATTTTGGCCAAACGCAGCGCCGCAAGCCGTACGGAGTACTTCAAAACCGTTTTGACGTCGTGATGCAATGTGGTGCATCCATGTACAGTAGTTTTGTGCGGACAGACAAGTGTAGTTAACACAGAGTCTCCGTCAGTGAGCAATATGAATACAGTGCACTGTACGATACTTCTGTGGCTCTTATTTCATTTCTCTAGGTTTAAAAGTAGAACGATAAAGCATGGCCGAATCGGAGATTCCGAAGAAACCCCACTCCCGGAGTAAGTTCGAGCAGCAAACGTATCCTCATATATTTGCTCAGCACTCGTCCATTTCTGTCACAATCATTCTTGTTCTTGTGGCAGTAATTTTTCTGCCGCTTGGTATAGCAGTTATTGTCTACAGCGATCGAATCACGGACCTTGACTATCGCTATGACAATGTAAACAATTTCGTTTACAAGTTGGGATCGGCCTCTGAGTATGCAGTTCCGATTTCATTCGATGGGAAAACTTTGTCAGCAGGTGTAGTGACTACAGTGTCATTCACGTTGTCAAAAAGTCTCTCTGCACCCATTTTTTTGCAATACCGACTAACCAAAATGTTTCAGAACTACAGAACTTTTGGAGGATCACTTGATCTTGGTCAAATCGGTGGAGGCACGGCAGAGCTTGTGACGAACTGCAAACCGTATCGATATCCAGGAGAGAGAGCTGGAGAATCTGTTTCAGGATACTACAGTCCGTGTGGCGCTATCCCATGGTCAATGTTTAATGATTCAATTGATATGTATACAGAAGATGGGGGAGTGATTTGCTTAGGAAATCAATTTGACTCCAATGGAGATAGCACCAGCTCATCCAACCAGTGTAGCAAAAAAGGAATTGCGCTTAAAAACGATGTTCGAAGCAGCTTCAAACCACCTCAGCACATTTCTGGAGAGAGCGGACCCATGTGGAAATTTGGCGGTGATTCTTCTTCGACAGACCCATTTTTGCAACATGGATACTATTATGGGGAGCCAGGTCATGCTATCCCGTCTTCTGTTGATGAAGATTTTATTGTGTGGGCTAATGTTGCATACATGCCAGACTTCAGCAACATGTACCGAATCATTGACACGGATCTGGCTGCGGGAAACTACTACTTCACTATTACGGAGCAATTCGATACGGTTTCTTATTCAGGGGAGAAGCACGCCAAACTTGTAACTCAGTCCTGGATTGGAACCAAGAGGTATCCCTTGGGAATTTTGATGGTCATAGTTGGAGCTGCCGCATTTGTGATCGCAATTACTATTGTAGTGTTTCGGGGCATGATGTGATTAATAGCTGACTTGTTTGGTTGTCGGCAACACCGTTGGTTGACGTGGATTTCCCAGCTTTACGTTTTTTTTTCCAGAGCCACCTTTGCTACATTGCCACTCCCCACCGTTTTTTCTGCGCGCGTCAGCTGTCTGTTGCTACTGGCGCTTGAAACTTTGCTGCACCAAATGCGTAGCTTGGTGAAAGTTGCAGTGTTTACCCCCCTTTTGGCTTATGAGCACTCCACTCCACCAAATACACTTACCTCATCTATTTCTCTGACTCCGTAGTTATCATACGCAGTGAAATGTCTTGGCAAGCGTATATTGATGAGAATCTGATTGGGAGCGGGTTTATGCACAGCGCATGTATTATTGGATTGGAGGATAGTAGTTACTGGGCATACGGAGGAACATACATACCCCAACCCGATGAAGTAGAGCACATCCAGAGATGTCTTGCGGATCTGTCGCTTTCTCAAATGTCTGGTGTACCGATATATGGAGTAAAGTTCTTCGGTCTCCAATCAGGTAAGGATGGAGAAGGCAAGTTCATTTTCTTTAAAAAGGGTGGTGCAGGTGGCTGCGTATTCACTTCAAAGCAAACAATCATCATCGGTGTGTACGGCAACCCGTCAAGCCCCTCGGGCCTCCAAAAAGATATGGAAAAACAACCATCTAGTGGTGCAGATGTGAACCCTGCAGATTGTAATGCGGCAGTGAAGGCGGTTGCTGATTATCTTATCTCACTTGGGTATTGACTCCATTTGATGCTTCGATGTTTTTCATGATATTCTTGTGCCACACCGAGCATATAGCTTTTCTCTTGTGTACTACCATAAACTCCTTCTCCCTCCCTTTTTTACAATTGGTAATGAACAATTGAAAAAGTACCTCCGTAGCTTTTCGGTTATTCATCATAGTCTACCAAGGAGCTACATCGAAGAATGCAGGCGCGACACCTTGGGATTCCTCACCAGTGCTGCAGAAGCAATCTGTGCAACTGTGGCGTTCCAATTTGCCCGACATGCTCACGTGTGTGCGTGGCATGTAATTCGCTTGTGTGTGCTAGATGTTTACCGGGGGAGATGCTTCACTGCAAGCGGTGTTGCCATGCATTCTTTTGCGGATACTTACACAGACTGTAGCACGTTGGATATCCATATCCTGCGCTATGATCTTTCACTGCTGTGGTTTGCGTCATTGTCGTATCGTGATCCAGCTCAATTGCTATCGTTCTGAAATGGATAGGGGGGTGAGGTGCTGTACCAGTTTATCACATTGACTGCTGCCAGAACGTGGCCATCAATTTCTTCTTGTCTTTTGGATTTAACCTCTTTTTGAGTGATGCTAAATGCACTGGATAGCACAGCTACTATTCTTTTCCCTCTTTTTACCTTTTCGGTACTCGTTAAGTTGCACTCAGTAGAGATGCTCACACGACGAATTGCTAGGTGTATGCTCCCTGTGGTGAAGGCAACGGGCTATTCGTTGAGCTTTCCTTGCCCCGCGGACACTCGTAGGGCCCCACCACCAATCGCGTTAGCACCAGCTCTGCAGAAATCCATGCCAACACCTCTTATCGATGCCGAGAAGCTGGAAACGTTCAGCTGTGGTACTGGCCAGCCTGCTCAAAGAGGACATCGCAAGCCGCTTGTATGGAAGCGGCGTAAGCCCTGGTTTGACCATCAATGGTCTTTGGACCTAAAAAGGGTAAAGAAAGGGCCAGAGACCCCTCACTTCCCCGAAGGCGTGCCATTCACCCAGATTCGAGCATTTCAATCTTTTGCTGGGAGATCGTGGAAAATCAACGCTGGCCGTCGCAGGAAAATTCGTCTAAGTCTTAAGCGAGGACGAAGGAAACTTCTGTAAGGATTGGTCACCAAACCACCGAGAAAACACAGATGAATGTGTGGACATCTCCAAGCCTAATGACCAAATAGCTTGGTGCGCCTATGTATTTAGTCATTCCTCACGATGTATTACTTCCCTTTTTTTGTTGCCTCAAAGTAGTTGTTTGGGCTCAACAGTCCAATCTCCGTATTGTAAGCGTACCCATGCCGTTTTCGCTGCGCCAAATCCCAAGTGGTATTCTCATTGTTGTTGCTATTGCTCTATTGTGCGGGGTAAGCGCTGACACAGAGTGCGGCTTCACAACACAAAGGATTCAGTGTGGTGAGCTGTCTTGCGACAAGAAACTGAATATTTGTGTTCCATGTTCGCAGGATGCGGACTGCTACCCCCATGCCATGTACTGCAACGCGGGTAACGGGCATTGCCTCGTGAAGCCAATTTCACGGCTGATTAATTTTGGAACATTCGCTGCCATGGTTGGGGCGTTTGCTGTGTGCTCCATCGGCGTGATTGCAGGTGTTGGCGGTGGTGGCATCCTCGTTCCGATGTTTTGCGCCATGATGAGCGTTCCAATGCAGTTTTCGGTTGGATTATCTCAAAGCACTATTTGCGGTCAGACGACACTCAACATGTACTACGTTGTGCAGAAAGTGTATCCGCATCCTACCTGGAAGCGGCCGCTGATTAACTACCAGTACCTCAGCCTTCTGCTTCCCCTATCGCTCATGGGGACTCTCACTGGCGGTATTCTGAGTCGCTTGTGCCCAGATTTGCTACGACTGGTGTTGCTCTTCATTCTACTTACCCTTGCCCTGTATCGTGCTATCAAGAAAATGAAGCAGCAATACAGAGAGGACAAAATGGAGAAAAACGCTGCGGTTGTCGAGGGGCCAAGTACGCAAGATACATCCGCCACCGCTGCTGTTCCATCAACTGAGGTGGAGCACATTGATCAGGAGCAGTACCCAAGAGAGGAAATGATCGCCAATTTCAGCTCCTTTTTTGTCGTTCTCTTTTTCAACATTCTCCGTGGTTACTGCAGTTGTGGCGGTGCCCTGTACTGGCTATGTGTCTTGGTGCCACTTGCATTTCTGTGTGCAGTTTTCTACTACAATCACTCGCGTTTGCGTGCCCTTGCGGAAGAAAAACCTGCCGCTCTCACCTTCGAATGGAATCAGCGCAATAGCGTTTTCTACCCGATGGCTGCGGTTGTTGCGGGCGTTGCTGCGTCCATGTTGGGCATTGGTGGAGGAATGGTGCTTGGGTTTGTCCTTTATGAAGTTGGCTTTATCCCAGAGGAGGCGTCGATGACAGGGGGGATGGCCACATTCTTCATGGCCTTTGCATCAGCACTTCAACTGCTGGTGAGTGGGCGTCTGTCACCAACCTACGGTTTGGTGTTTTACGTGGTTGGCACAGCAAGCACCGGCCTTGGCCAATTTGTGTTCATGGAGTACATTAGAGCCCATGGACTCCGCTACCTCATTGTGGGCTCTCTCGCTCTTATCATTGGTGGGTCCCTTCTCATTCTCGGCGCGTACGGCATTTACAATGCCGTAATTACAACCCAGAATGGAGGATCTATTTTCTCTCCAGGGCGTGTTTGCTCACTATCGTAATGTGCTTGCACAAGTATAAATACCATCTGCTTGTTTGTATAAAAGAGAGAAATAGTGTCCTCTCGCCATCTTTGCACCCTTGGCCGTGACGTTGCTCCAAGCTTCCCATATCAGAACGGATGAGAGGAAGTGACGAATGGTTTCCTCTATCTTGGGGGCTAGCAGTGATACAGTCGTACATCGATTATCTTTCGATGTGCAGGAAAAAAAAACTATATGCCATGCTCATCATGATGCGTCATAATAGATCCTTCAGCGCTTTCTCCTCCTGTCATTCCATATAGAGGCGTGAGTAGCATGGCAGATTACTCTAGTGTCTGTGATGACGAGGCAGACCTCTGGAGAAAATGTGTGGAACAGCACCTGGGCATGCCGGAAGTAGAGGTAACCTGCCAGCTCCACGAGGACCATTTCCATAAGTGCGTACAGAAATGGCGCTCAGACGTTGGCCCAGGAGTCATTCTAAAGGGTGCTAACGAAGGAGAGCCTCCACCACAGTGTGCGGCAATGTCTTGTCTAGTAGGGGCCTGCCTTCGCCAGCACAACTACGACTTCAAGCGCTGCAAACCGCCAATGGACTTCTTTAAGAGGTGTGTCAAAGGATTCTACGGAAGTGAGTACATTATGTGAAGGAGTGAGTCAGTCCAAATACAGTTGTTCTGGATTTCAATTCAATTCAACGTGGGGAAACAAACTGTTCTTCCTCAGTTCCCATACTCTGCTCTTATTACACTTGGTCTACTTGGCTGACTTACTGACGAGTTTAGGTATTAGTTCCGAACCATACACCATGCCATGGCCTACGACGGCCACTCCGTTTGCACCTGATGCGGTGCGCGGTGACTACCCATGCAATATCACTCGTGGGAACTTTACGTGCCCATACCAACATATGTGCTCCAGTTTCGGCTGTGTCTCCCCGGTGTCCCGTCGAACGATGTACGTCCGTGATGGCCTCCTATGGTCATGCATAGTGACTCTCATGATGTTCGTTTTCCTAGTGGGTGTGCTGGATTTCATAATAGGCACCATACACCTAAAACTTCGCCGGCGGCGCCGTCGCAGGCGCGCCGCTCAGTCCTTGGCATCTTCTACAGCTCGATGGGTAGCAGTCAATGAACCTACTCAGAGACCGACGAGCCAGAAACGCGGATTTGAACAACTTCGGCAAGTGTCAGAGCTTGATGGACAGTGTTGTGGCTGCGGGGATGTTGCGGATGCAGTGTTGCTTCCGTGCCGTCACGCGGTGTGTTGCTGGCGCTGCTCCGATCATGCATCTCATTGTCCCTTTTGCAAGAATGAGTGCACTGACCGCCGACACTTGTTTGCTGCATGAGGCTACGGTACCCATTCCAATATACTCCTCACTGTTGCGATCTGCTGGTTAATTTGCCGTTGACTTTGTTGTATTCCACTTTTTATTTTACCTGTTTCCCTCCTTGAGAAGTATTTGCTTGCAGCCTCTGAATGCGAGAGTGCTGATGGCGCCGCTTGTGCGCGCGTTGTACCACCTTACTATCCTGCTGTTGCGCGTGAGTAACGGTGGAGAGGTAGGCTGGTGAGAATCGCACTTCACAATCTGACTCAATGTTTGGTGTTAGAATTCACGACGTTGCCACTTTCCCTACCTAGCACCATAAAATTCCGATCTCCTCTCTTCTTGCCATGTAGCGCAATAGAGGCATTGTATTAGTTGGTATCTACAGAGACTTACACGTGCTCGTTTTGCTGACTCTCCATATCTTCTTCCCATACAGCACAAATGGATGTCTTCCGCTCGCTAACGGTTGGAGCGAGCTTCTCCGAGGGTCGAAATCAAGCAGCTATGGATTTGTACCGAAAGAAGCAAAAACAGCAGAAGAACGCTAGCGGCAACAATACAGCTGGCGGTGTTATCCGCGATATTGGAATAGCAGATTTTGGAGCAAGCGGCGGGAGCACCGAGGCTCTCATCGCTTCACCACGCCCCTGTGCAAGTCTAGATATTGTAGGTTCACTCGGCGGAGCGGACTCTTCTCACGCAACACAGCAAGCGACACAGGTTGGCCACGAAGACGGAGCTGATCACCAAGACAAGCCACTGAAGGCGATGACCTACAAAAAAAAGAAGAATATCTGGCGCAAGCATGACATGCAGGTGTCTGGTGAGGACCTCCCCGCTCCGATTGAACACTTCTCTGACCTCGTTCGTCCCCCACTCAACTGCCCCCGTCATGTAGTGAACAACTTGTTCAGACGCGATCACAAGATCCCAACTGCAATTCAGTGCCAGTCCATCCCGTCACTCATTCAGCGTCGCGATGTCCTATCCTGCGCCCCAACTGGATCCGGTAAAACAGTAGCCTTCCTCGTGCCAATGTTTGCTCTTCTTCAGAAACCTGACCCCCAGGCTGGCGGAATTCGTGCGCTCATCGTGACTCCTACTGTGGAACTGGCACAGCAGATTGAGCGCGAAGCATTTTTCCTCATGAAGGGTCAGCGCTGGCGTTTTGTTCAACACGGGCAAACGACGAAGGACAAGGACATCTTTATTTCTACTCCTGGACGCATTATCTCACTCCTGCAGAAGAAGCTCCTCACGCTTGCGCAGGTTCAGTTCCTGGTATTTGATGAGGGAGATCGATTGTGGGACCCCAAAACAGACTTTATCCAGTCCATTGATGGCATTCTTAGCGCCTGTACTCGCGCAGACAAGGTAGTTTCTCTGTTCACGGCTACGTTGAGTGAGCGCATTGAGACGGCAGCTCGCTCTGTTATGAGTTCGGACCCAGTACGAATTATCGTGCGTGGACGTCAGACGGCAAATACACATGTTAAGCAACGCCTCCTCTTCTGTGGCAATGAGCTGGGAAAGATTGTGGCCATGCGAAACATCATCCGCGACGGCATAAAGCCACCCGTTCTCATCTTTGTGCAGAGCATTGAGAGAACTAAGGAGCTTTATGATGAAATCCGTACCCAGGGCCTTCACATCGCCGTGATGAATGCGAAGATGTCCGTGGAGGAGCGTGAGGAGGTTGTTCTGCAGTTTCGCCTGGGAAAGATTTGGGTGCTTGTCACCACAGAGCTTCTCTCGCGGGGTATTGACTTCAAGAATATCGGGACAGTCATCAACTTTGACTTCCCAGCCACGGTGGACTCGTACATTCATCGCGTGGGCCGTACTGGGCGTGCTGGGCACGAAGGCGAAGCGGTGACGTTCTTTACAGAGGAGGATCGTGATCGACTTCCTGGCGTGGCGAAGGTCATTCGTGACTCGGGCAGTGAGGTGGAGGACTGGATGCTGGACATCCGTGTGGACCGCAGCACCCGCCGTCGACTAGATCGTAGCACACCTCACCGTGCCATTGTCAGCACGAACAAGCGCATTCTTGTGGCGGGTGACCGGATTCGCCGCCAGTACCGTCGCATGGAGAAGGACCAAGAAAACAAGAAAGGCAAGAAGTCTACTGAAGAAGATGGTAGCGAGAACGATTTTTCAGATGAGGACTGAGCTGCCGGATGACTGAGATGCAGATTGGCTGTCGATAGGCGCCTGCATC
This sequence comes from Jaenimonas drosophilae, assembly GCA_030849065.1. Classification (NCBI taxonomy): domain Eukaryota; phylum Euglenozoa; class Kinetoplastea; order Trypanosomatida; family Trypanosomatidae; genus Jaenimonas; species Jaenimonas drosophilae. The sequence continues at coordinate 19,153 of JASAON010001471.1, forward strand.
TACTATGACATCTCGTGGAGTGGATGATGACGCGGTAAGTTTGATGATAACGCTGCGAGAGATTTGAGTTTCTAAGTGAAGGGGACGATTAAATGCATCCGTGCCCGCAACGGGTATCGTAATGACACATCTCTGCTGGCTCTGAGGAATTGGAAGGGGGGAGGGCGAGGCGCGAAGAAGACATCCGCCCACTCCTTCATCCAGAAGTCATACTTGCTACCATGGGAACGTATCACTTCCACTTCCTTCTCTCTCTTCGCTTTTTTTTTTGTTCTTCAGCAGCTACGATTGTGGTGGATCTGAGGAAGACCTCGCAGTTTGTTGACCATACTCAGATACGGATAAGCGACGTCACTCCCTTTGTGTGCGCGCTCTTCCAGAAAATATTGCTTCTTCAGGCAATCATAATTTCATAGAGTGACAACGCAGCCCAGCGTTGTTCAATTGTGACATCAAGTGCGTCTAACGTTGGTTGAAATGACATCTGACCGTCATGAGGAAGTAGCTTTGCTGGCCGTCGCCTTGACGGGTGAGGATACCTTTTGGCTGTGTGAACCAGTCAGCAACAAACCTCTTCAAGCAGACTGGAAGTTTTCTATGTGCCACTGGCTTTACCCGGTGGAGATGGCACTATCCCGATTTGCGGATGCCAGTGGATTCACCCCTACCGATACCGTCTTTGAGCTTGGTGCTGATGGCGTATCAAAAATAGAGCGATTCGCAACCCTTCCAGGGACAGTCATGGCCAAGAAGCAGAAGATAGGGAAATCTACCTTCTTCTTTGTTGCGAACGATGAAATGCAGCGCTTGAATGAAAGCTACAAGCTTCTCCTCCGTCGTGAAGCACAGCTTCCGTTGCTGGCAGCTGCGAAGGCGAATGAGTCAGGAGATGCGGCGACTTCTGGTGCTGTTGTTGTTGAGACCCCCGCTGAAGAATCCGTTCCTGTCCGGACACCAGCACGAGCGGCCGTATCGAGGCGGCCCACAGCCAGTTACAACTCCGATGACACTCGATCACACAAACGAAAACACCCCCCAAAGGAATCCACAATATGCCTCGCACCCACCCCAGCAACTCCTTTCGGCGACCATCCCAGTAGCTTGGCCTTCAGCTGGACGTCCTTCTACATCGTTCACCGTGGAAGCGTAGATTTCCTGTGCCCTGAGGAAACCGGAAACACGTTCGGCTTCCGTCTTGACCGTGTTGCACACTATGGCTATCCAGTCTTCCTTCTTTTTGCAAGCGATATGAACAACAGCTACGAAGTTCCGTCGCACTGTCGAGGAGTACCCGCACTTGATCACGCATCTTTGACCGGTGAAGGCAATTCCAGTGATGAGGTGTATCGTGTTCTTGCCTTCACACGAAAAACCTCGGAACGTGGGCATCACAGCTCACGACGGCGTGAGCGATTGGATGACGAGAGCGAAGCCAGCGAAAGCGACTCTGAGAGTGAGACAGAAGAGGAAGTCTTTGTTCGCCGGCGCGAAACTACCACACGAGCACGGCGTTCCACACGCCAGACGAAGCGGACTGAGACGGCTGTTAGCCGTACTACAGAATCAAGTAGAGCTGGTGGCGCCACAACATCCATCAGTTCTTCAGCGGAACCCGTTACCGGGCCAGCACTCCAGGCCATCAGCATCAATTTGTGGACAGACCCCGAGCGTGCAGTTCCTTCTGCTGATCAACTTGCTCAGCAGTACCCCTTTTCGCCTGAGGCAGGCACAACCCTTCAAACGGCCGTTTTTCCTGATGGCACATGTGTAACGTACAGCCCAGCCACAGCCACAAAGATTGCGGCACAACTCAAGAAGGCGGAGAAGGAGAGCGCTGGCGGCAAGTCAGCAAACGGCACCTCCGGCACTGGGCCAAGTGCAGATGTTGATATGCGTGAGCTACTCGAGAATATTCGTCTGGCAAAAGAGCAGTCACAAGCCAGCTAATGCTGAAAGTGAGAGAAGATATTTCGACGAAAGATTCTACCCAAGCCTTGATGGATGGCGTAGAAACGACCGAGTCCTGATCCTGTATGTTTATGTTGTTGTTGACATCTCTAATATGAGCACCTACACTTTGGCAAGTGTGTAAGTCCTTCACTTTACGGATAATGTGAGCTAGAGTGCTTCAACTTCCCTGAGGGGACATGCTCGTCACCAAGAGCAATCAAAACTGGTTCAGCGATGCCTCCATGGCAGGAGAAGGAGTCCTCCAGCGTTGGAATATCTCGTTGTGAAGGTGTGATGGCTGGCCAAATTGAATCTCGCAATACTTTTCTTCCTTCATTATTATCTGTTCTTCTTCTTTTTTTTGCTCCATGAATGACGCCAGTGCGTGGGTACTCATGTTATACCGGTTACGGAATCCAGCACGTCTGCTGCGCGTCAATTATGGCAGCATCCGCGGGGTGTTTCAGAGCAAGGAGTTCGTTGCGGCCTGTAGTGAACTTCCGACGACTCCAGCCGGGAAGAACCCCTACGATGTCCTGGAGCTCACTGTGACGAAGGCGACCACCCTGGAAGACGTGTCGAAACAGTTTCGTAGCATGGTCGTGGAGAACCACCCAGATAAACCTGGAGGTTCTACGGAAAAAATGTCAGAGATTAATCTAGCGTACAAAATCGTGAAGGAGCACCACTCAAAAGTCCTTCAGCGGATGTCAGAAGCAGAGCTGTCCATGAAGGCGAACACCGCTTATCGCCAGCACCGCAACGCACGAGCTAGTAGAGATGACGAACTAGGTCGCTCGGGGGGCATCCACAGGCGCACTAACACCAAGGCGGAGCGGGCGTCATCTGCACGCGCGCGACCATTGAAGGAAATTGAGGCCCAGTGGGAGAAGTACAGCCAAGAAGTAGAAGAAGCTGTCAAGAGCATGTGTAACCGGTACGAGTTAGCCATTCAACAGGGCCAATTTTTTAGGAAGACGGCATCCCTGAACGAAGTCACGGCGCGCGAGCGTTGGCTCCGAAAGTCCTTCATTAAAGGGTTGTGGGAGGAGGTGCATGAGCTTCGCGGTGAGCTACTTCGTCGTGGTGCACGCAGTGCGCAGCAGTCGGAGCTTGCCGAAGGGATGGTCACCTTTGCTACTGTCACCCAGAGAAAACTCAACGATGACTTCCAGAGACTTACGCAGCAAAGCGTTCAGTCGCAGACGAAGATGTACCTGGAGCGTGGTGCTGGTATTCTATGCTTCGCCATCATCTTTGTGAAGTTTTGGAAGTGGTTTTTCACATCGGCATTTAATAACTCACTGACAGTTCGCTTCAAGAAAGGGGTTCTCAGTCAGTAAGACAACCAAGAACAAGCATGCACTGTGTTCTGGCTGCGTTTCCACAGAAGGCACAGCTTTCCACAACTTTCTTTTTGCCGTGTGTAACACTGCTGTTTTTTTTTTGCACCCAGCCCTAGAAACTGAATCCCGCTGCGTAATCTTGAACATTTTCTTTTCTTTTACTTTTTGCTCACTTAGGTTGCTGCCGTGGAAGGGGGCACACGTACAGCCCTTCGAACACCCTCCGTTTCCCGTAACCCATTCACAACGGCTGGTGAGAGAAGTAGTTGAAACAACCGAAAAGAAAAATGGAGCGGTTTGCTCCACCAAAGCGAAGCTCTGGTGCCGGGGCAGCCCTTCGTCGCAAGTATCTAGCCGAGTGCTCTGCATCTCTGGACCCCTACGAGGTTCGTCTAGACCCAGCGGATGGCGTGAAGGTCACGGCCTGGGTGAAGCATGTCCATGAGGAGCTTCGAGCACATCGAAGTCCCTTCATTGCTGCCGAAATCTTACTCAAGCAAATTGAGGAGTACTCGAGAAGTATGAATCACCCGGACACTCTCTACATGGCGACGGTAGTTCCGGTGTTGGACCACTGCACAAAAGCTCTTACCGGGGGCCATCAGGAGGTAGTGTCTGCCGCCATCCATGAGCTTCTCCCAGCTGTTCTCTTCACGCGCTCTGAAACCCTTCGTCAAGAGCCGGAAGTCTTTACTCGTTATAGCTATGCCGAGTGCTTCATGAGAATTTATAGTATCTTTTTGAAGCATCGGGATGAAATCGAAGCGCACCAGCAACGAACTGACATGGAGGATCGAGTCCTGAACCGTGTAGTGTACATGCTAGATAGTTTGTGGTTGCGTACCTGCTTCCTCTCGTGGAGGACGTACTGCAGAAGAATTCGAGCCAAGAAGCAACTGTTTCGGCGTATCATCGACCGTGGCACTGCTGGCCAAATAGTTCCCATGTTTATTCGAAGGTGGCGCCAGTACGCACATGGAGTCTTGCTGAACGCCAAGGTAGCTCGCCGAAGTGCGTTGCAGAAGGAGCTAGACGCCCTCATTCCGATTGAGCAGGAGGCCATCACACAACATGAAATGGTTTCAGCGGAGATCAAGGATAAACTTCACCAATTGGAAGAGTGGGCAGCACGGGTTGAACAAACGAAGGAGCACTACAAGACCATCGCCAATCTCCATCATGAAACCCTCGTTTCGCTGTTCGACCATTGGAACGCGTGGAAGGTATGCGCGCTGAAGCTCTTCAACGATGCCTTCCCAGTTAAGTCTCTTGATGACAATACGGAGGATTCGGCATTCTTTGAGAACATCACTGACTCGTCGGAAACATATCTGCGACGTGCACGAAGCCGCGTGAGTAAGTCTGCAGTGAAGCAACTCCAAACGTTCCTTCGCCAACAGGGGGCACTAGTGACGTCGAAGGCTGCGGATAAGGACCAGCGAAAAACACCAAAGGTGTATGTGGAGATGCCTGCACCGCCTCCCTCCTACCCATTGACCATCAGTACAGTCACTGGAGCAAGCTATCCCATCCCGTCACCACTGAAGCTGATGGACATGCTTCATCATGACAGCGCCAAGCTGAACGTTGTCCGTGCCTACCTGACCTTCTTGTACTGCGGGGGTCATTGCTCGCTGTACTCTCCCTGCCTGACGGATGCTCAACGTGCAATCGTGGAGGTCCCGTCGCAGCTCATTGATGTTGCCGCTTCTGGCACCTCCTTGAAGGCCTTGCCTGGTAGTGTTGAGGCCATTGCGGAGCAGGATCGGAAGCTGATGCACGAGCTGGAGCGATTGCCCAGCGACCTGGGGCAATCGATGCTGGAAGAAGCGCTACGTGGTGCTGCTCATTTGGAGGGGGCTGTTGCGGCGAATGAGAACTACTTGCTTTCTGTTCGACGCTCCATGATGTCAACGGAGATCGATCTCATGCATGACTTCATTGGCCGCTGCTTCTCGCAGCTTAGCCGTCTTGGGCTTCCGTTGGTGCGAGAAAAAATCGAGTGCGTGATTGAATCCATGATTTCCGACGTGGACTTTCCTGTCCTGCAGGCACTCTACCCGCCAGCTGGCATCCTCTCATTCATGGAGTTTGCCAACTACCTCACGGTTGTGGCTGAGTACAGCAGCTTGCCAGTTCTGACCCTCGCTGAGCGACTTGACAGCGAGTACGCCTTTGACGCTCGGGATGACTATTCCTACGCCTTCACATCGGATGAGGTGGTGCAGTTCTTCAAGGCCAACGCTGATCACTTAGGAAGACTCACGGAATACCTGCTTGTCAAGGAAGGCGGACCTGTGCTGCTTTCCAAATCGAAGGCGATACAGCTTCTGACGGAACGGCTCTATTGCGGTGAAGAGGAGGCGGAGCGGGTGTGGCGGGAGGCTGGGTCAGACCCAGATAAGGTGCGTAAGGACGAGCTAGATGCTTTTCTGTTCCTCGCTGCGCAGGTGACCGATCCTTCTCCCTTCACATCCAACGCGGAGAAGCTGGGCCAAGTGCTCAACACATTTGTTCCATTCTTGCTGGATCTGCGATGACGACGACACAGTTGTGGAGCATATTCTCTCGAGCAGAGATTTTTCACTAGGCTGCGGATTGAAGGAATGCTTGTTGCAGCGTCTTCACCGCACATGTACATTGATCACACCAAAAAGGTTCAAGAGCGTATTCTGGACTCTCACTAGGCGTCTATCGTCACTTGATTGGTTCTCCCATGTTGTTTCAGCGTCGTCGTGGGACCATGCGTTTTTTTTTTGCCTTCCGTTTTGTTCTCTCCTTGTAAGAAGGTCAGCCTGAGTAGTGGTAGGTTGTACTTCACATGGAACACACAAACATACTCGCTTGGTGATTTTCCTTGGCATCCATCCGTGAAGACTCGTCCTTCCATCATGCCTCTCGTCTCGACGGTGCATTCAACATATGTCCATCACGTGGCGCTTGATCCTTCCGGCTCTCTCATTGCAACATGCTCCAGCGACAAAACCGTCAATATTTTCCACCGACGGCATCTCTCCTCCCTGGGTGATACCGATGAGTGGGATCTGGGCTCCACCATCCGGGATCACTCCGGGCCCGTTGTGCGCCTTGCGTGGTGCCATCTGCGCGAACATGGGCCTATGCTCGCAACGGCCGGGGCGGACAGATGGATTCACATTTACCGCATCGTCGTATCATCCCACGAAGGCCGCCCAGTGATTGAGGCAGTTCGCTGGACGCACGCCCGTGGCTTTGAGAAGGACGCCATCACCGACGTTGCCTTTATTCCACCCCAGCAGTTTCATGTCTTGTTGCTCTCGACAGCGTCCCTTGATGGATCTGTCCGCCTCTACGAAATCCAACAGCCCACATTTCAACTCCTCTGCCGCCACACGCCAGAGAACGATTTGGGTGTAGACGGCATGACTGGTGCCGATGAGTCCACGCCAACCACAGTGACTCGACCTGGAATGACGGCGAGCGGCGGTCCTAGTTGCAGCCCATCCTCCATTCGCGGAGCACGCTCTTTTCCCAACTCATCGCCCGCGTCTGCCGCCCCGACAGGTCAGGGCTTTGAAGGCGTGTACCGCAGCAATCAACGTGGGTGTGGAGTGACCACCATATCATGGTTTCCTGGCGCTACGGAGCGTACCATGACCTTGGCCGTTGGTGCGCTCTCCGGAAAGTTTTTTCTCTACCGCTTCCTCAAGGACCAGAAGACCTTTGCACCTATTCCTCTTCCTGCCTCGGTTGGTCCCTCGCGGTGTGCTGCGGCGGTGGAGGTGGTGGCGTGGGCCCCGGCTGTGGGCCGCCGCTTCAACCTCCTCGCTGTGTGCTCTCGTGTGGAGGTCATTATTCTTCGGCTGAACTGTACCTCTCCCTCAGCTGTAGAAGGTCCAATCGACTTTGAAGTGTTTCGTTTCCATGGAGGTGGGGCTGTGAGCGTAACGTGGAGCCGCTCCGCCACTATGCTGTACTGCGTTGCGGATAGTGATGCGGGAACAGTATCGGTGCTTCGCATGCGTGATCCATTGGATCATCAGTCATGGGAGGTTGTCTCTGAGCAAGGTGGAGAACCAACTCTATCTTGATGTGCATCTGCGTATCTCATGGTACTTTCTCGTCACACTCACAAGATGCTGTAAGTTTTCCGTTTGTGACGTTTCTTCCACTCATTCCTCGAACTTGTGCCCTTCAATTCACTCTGTTTTTTTTTTTTGAAGGTTTCTCTGTTGCCTGGCAGTGGGTAAGCGGACATTCACCGCTACACGTTCCCTTCACTGGCTGAAGAGACGTGGGTGGCACTTTTATTTCCATTGTGTGCTGTCTGTCCACCTATTTATTCGAATTCATAGACTTGGAACAGTTGTCACCAACGACGATGTACGCGCGCCAACCCAATGCGGTCGGTGACATGGGCTTTTGCTTTCCCCATCGACGCAAGCGTCTTCGCGCGGATCTCATCCCCGTGGGTGACAACTCAGACAAGATGCGGTGCCGCCCTGGAAAGGAGTGCCGCGCGCGTGAGCCATTTGAGCTGGTTGAATGCAGCATTCACAAGCGACGCCGTAACATGAACCAGATGAGTGAGGTACGGAAGGGAGAGTGGGTCTGTCAGCCCAACTTCCCGTGCCGTCTTCCTGCGATGGACCGTGACCGTGACCGTGACCGCCGCGGAGGTGCACCTTACCTCCGTCCGAATGTTCGCCCGCGTATGGAGGGACCCGGAGGAGCACCACTACGTGGAGCTCTAGACCGACCAGATGCATCAGCGGCTGCTAGTGTGTGGGCTCCTTCAGCTGGCATGGGAAATCGCCCAGGGGAGCGGGTGCCAGAGGATGGCCAGGCGTTGCGGCGGCTACGTCCACGGGATGGTCGCCCAACCGCGCGATCCGATGGAAATCGGAAAGTTTGGTGCGCCCGCCACGGTAAGCTGCTTCCGATGAATGAATGCGAGCTGGCCGAAGACTGCTGCTACCTCTGTCGAGATAGCAGTACCTGTCTCTCCACCCCACTTGCCGAGCCCCCGGAGCTCTTGCAAGGCGGGTGTACTGAGCTCCTCTGCTCGAAGCACAACACCCTTCGCTCAGCTGGATTTATAAAGCTCATCACCTCCACGAATTCTTATCAGTGCGTTCATGGACATGCGTGCCGTAGCGCAACGCTGAGTTACGTTTGGGGGGCGACGCCAGCGCCGTCAGGGGCGGTGATGGAGGGCGGAATGATGGATCCGGCCTACGCCCCAACAACGAGCGGTGACACGACTGGCATGGGATATGAAGCGCACTCCACCACAACGGATGGCATGCTCTATGAGTCTTATGGAAACCATCCGAATGGAAACTCAGAGTTGATAGCTCCCCCAAGCTCTCGAGAGGCTGTATCGTCCTTCTTCATGTGAGTCGAGGAGCTGAGGGTGGGGGGTTCCCGATGGCCTGTGAGTGTAACAACGCGTGAACGCTAAAGTCACTGCCCTGTGTCACCCGCATGGTGTGCTCTCCTGGATTCATTTCGTGACATCTCATCTTTCGTTTTTTCTTCAAACTGCCTTTTTGCTAGGGAAGTGGAAGACGTTACTCCGTCTCGGGTTTTCTGATCCATTTCTTCATTACCTTCTCCTTCATTGATGACCACTTCAGACATCGCGGCGTCGGCTGAGATGGCAGCCTTCTGCCTGCAAACTATACTTGCCCGACTTAGGCAAAGCCCACTTCCCAGCTGCCCTCCTTCCATTCCAAATGTACTCAGTCCAATTTTTGTTACCCTCAAGGAAATTCGTGATGATGCTTTACGTGGATGTATCGGCAACTTTAGCCCAAGCCCCCTGCACGAACAACTTACAAATTACGCCATCGCCGCTGCTTTTGAAGATCACCGCTTTATGCCCGTGAAGCTGGAAGAGCTACCAGGACTGGCCTGCACCGTGAGCTTGCTCCACAACTTCGAGCCATGCCGTGCGTGGGATGACTGGGTCGTTGGAACCCATGGCATTCGCATCCGCTACCGTGATCACGCCGCAACCTATCTGCCATCTGTGGCGATGGAGCAGGGGTGGGATCATCGTCAGACGCTGGACTCACTTCTTGCCAAGGGTGGATATCGCGGAGTGGTCGATACCCACGTACTGGCTGAGGTGAAAGTCACCAGATATCAAGTCTCTCTGGCGACCATGTCCTTTGAGGAGTCCAAGCTCTCCATCAACTGAGCTCATTGCAATTTTGGCTTGAAACTTGTATCGTTCTATACAACACATCCTAACCACAAGCTCACCACTCGCTTCAACCCTGGATGCGAGGTGAAGCTTGTTCACCCCCCCTCCACCCGCTCTTCTTCCCCACACAATGTGCCCATGATTTTTGTGGAAGTCTTCCCCAATGATTACTGCCTTGACGAGGCAACCATGCCTACCTTTTTGGTTCGCTGAGCATTAACTCGTGGCGACTCCACTCTAATTATCTTCCATTTCCTTCTATTGTTCCTTTTTGTTGTCACCATATAGGAACTGCCTAGAGCCTCCCAGCATTAGCATTACTTTTCTGCAGCCACTGCCTAGGATTGCCGCTACTCAACTCCCTTGATTTCTGTTGGCGATTTTTTTTTGTTGATTATTGCTGTGTTTTGTTCGGCAGGTTACAACATCACAGCGCTCCGTCGTCATTCGTGCTCAAACCTACTCGCCACAGAGCATTTCTAGTGATTCAGGTCCGCACAGCCATTCCTCTCTCTACAGATATATATCTTTTTTTAGAAATTTGCTTGCTACCCTTCCACTTGATATTCACCGATTTCTCGTCACGAGGTCAGTTGACCCTTTTGATGATCTTAGCTTAGTTCTCATGCTCCCTACCATAGAAACATCTACTGATGTACTATCAGCAGACCGCGCTCGGCTTCCTGCCGATGTCCGAGGTAGCAGCCATGATCGCGCAAAAGCATCTCCACTATATGCAGTAGACGAGTCTCACCAAGAGTCGTGGTTTGATCGAGCTCGACAGGGCATCCACTGTTCACTTTTCTGCGGGGGCACCAAGTGTAAGTTGGAGTCGTGGGAGCTCATGAAGCCTGAAGATCGTGCAAACGCAGCGATTGAGGGTCTAAATTCTAGTTGGGTAGGTGATGAGGTCATTGCGAGTCAGCGACCGTCGACCTCGCTCTTTGTCAAATACCCTCTAATATCACAATTTAGGCAGAAGCGGGTAACTGGTGTACTGAATCTTCAGGAGAAGGGAGAGCACGGTAGCTGTGGCCCAGACGGTGTCTACGAGAGTAGTGGCTACAGCTACAACGGAAGCCAAGACTTGATGCCCCATGGCGTCAGCTACTACGAGTTCCCGTGGCCGGACATGACAGCCCCGCAACAGGATGTGGTGCTACGTAGTGTACAGGTGATGGACTACCACATCAAGAACAAGGGTAAGGTCCTTGTTCACTGCCATGCAGGGCTTGGCCGCACCGGACTCATGATAGCCTGCTACTACGTCTACAGTAAGCACATCCCATCGGCGGAGGCAATTACTCAGGTGCGTGCCTGCCGTCCTGGTGCGGTTCAAACTGCACGACAAGCGCAGTTTATTGCTGATTTTGAGAAGCACCTGTGGCGACTATCTCAAGCTTTCCGCGTGGAAATTTCAGATGCATTGATTGACGTGGACTTGTTTGTGCAACGGCAGCGACTAGTACTTCATGGCGAAACCGCAAACTCATACCGGTCCGTGCCGGTCTTTCTCCATGTAATGCTGTGCCGCCTTCTCAACCTGACGGAGGACAGCTCCATTCGCAGTACATGCGCGCTACAGTCTGTGGGCCCATCCTCCGCCCCATCCTCAGATCGACTGGCAGGCTACCGCATTGCCATCAACCATCGTCGGTTTTCTGTTACCAAGGAGACCAATGTATCTATCATCAGCTTCCTCATCTTTGATTGGTTTCGTTCCCTGTCGACCCCTGTGTTGAGCATGGAGCAGTGCGATAGAATTGTTTCCTACAAGCGAGATCACGTGGAGGTGTCCAGTGCGGAGGTGATGGAGCTTGCACGGAAGAATACGTCCAAGGCAGCGCGCCACACACTGGGCATGGTCCTCTCAGCCTTCCACATCATTGGTCAACAGGTGGAGCCGACAAGGCGGAATAATGTGACCAATTTTGCATTCCGAGGTATTGTGGATAGCTTCAATCATGCGTTTAGTCCGGTGAAGCTGCGTCACAGTCCCACCGAACGTGGCTACCTGACGGACTTCTTCCGTGAGTGGGCGGCCCTCATTGGTGACGCCTACTTTAATCTTGGAGCGGACAGCTGCTTCGCAAAGACTACAGGCACCACGTTGAGTAGTATGGATGGACTGAACCACCGAACAGTACGGCGTATTGCGGAGGCATCGCGTAAAGTACTCAAGGCAACCGCTGTACACGATGACGAACTGCTCCACTCAGAAGAAGTTGGGTTCTCGCGCCAATCTTCCATGATGAAGCTTCCTCTCTCTGGCAGCGGAAGCTCCTCCACCCCATCTGTGCGAAGTCTCTCTGCAACCGAAGTTCGCCCCACCCCGCGCGCTCAGTAGGAGTACTTTCCTTTTTTGGTGGATGGCGTGATAATGCATGTGTGCCATGATGTGCAGCAACGTGTGGTCAGTTGATTGATCCTTTCTTTATGGCACTCGCCATTGCATTCCTGCTTCCAGGTATTTCGTTTGCCCACCAATACCCTCGATCTCCCCCTCCCCCCACCGCCCAGCATAAATCCAGACGGTGAAACCAATACTACCCAAGATAATATATCTCACACATGGTGACAACGCTGGGATATACTCTCACGTCGAGTGAATACACCCCCGTCAATCTCCTCCCTAACCATGTGCCTTCTTCTCGCTGACTTTCATCGATATTTCTAATTTATGTAGCTTGGCTTTGGCTGCCACCCATCGAGTCTCTGTTGTTTTCTGGGCCACGATCTCGGTGGCGCACGGCTTCCATAGCAACAGGTTGTCTGACGTAGTCCCCAACAATGTTGCGGCGTGGTGGAACCCTGCGCGGGCGAACCGACCGCGGGTTGTACTTCCCCATCAATCATCGTATCGTAGACCTGCGCGTCTCTCCCGAGGCCGCCACTCATGAGATGCAGGTTCAATCTCGCTATCGCCGTGAGCTGCGTACGAACTTCACAACCGGGGAAACTCGACAGACACGCCCTCCGGCGTGGTCTGCGGCAGCCCGACCAACACATTTCGTCTCACTTCCCCTCCCAACAAAGAACGTACTGGTGGGACGAGTGGAGCGCATGCAGGATGCGATGCGTTTTGCGGACGAAGGTGTAGCTAATCTCTTTGTGCCCCTCCCCAAACTCCATGTCACACTCAGTGTGTTGACGGTGCCAGAGGGAGAAGCCGCTGCCGAGAAGTTAAAGAACATTCGGCAATGCGTGGAGGAGGCTGGGCGGGAACTGGAGCGCATGGGGCCCCTTCGTCTTCGGTTCCGTGGTCTGGGTACCTTTGGGGATGGCCGGGTCGTGTTTGCACGCTGCATTGCGGAAGAGCACTTTAGCCGCCTCGATCACACGGTTCAGAGGTTGCGTAGGGACCTGGGCTCTGGACTTGGAATTGACGTTAAGGGTAACCCACACGATTCATATGTCCCTCACATCACTGTGATGAAAATCCGGGCAAACCAACAGAAGCAGTACGGGCGCCGAGTACCCATGTCTGTGTGGGCAGACTTTCAGCACCATGACTTTGGAGATGTCGCCTTCAACAGGTTGGATGTTTGCAAGATGAAGGGAGGCTCACGAGATGGCTACTATGATGTGGAGTGCTCCGCTCGCATCGCGTAAGCCACGTGAGGCGTCTACCAACGCCTACTAAACATGGCTTTCTCAGTCTGCACGCTAAATTCTGACGAAATCCGCCGGCTGTGTGGATGGACCTTGGAAAACCTGATGTTTTCATTTTCTCTTCCGCTTTCTTCTCCGTGCTTTAGCTGTTCGTCTCAACTGCATCGTAGGTGCCCACATATTGGTGAGATCGGCTGCGTGACTAGAGTGAACCCAGGCATACTCGATTTAACCATCCAACATGAGCTCGCCTCCTCCCAAACCGAAGAGTTCCAACTCAGAGCAGCGCAAGCGGAGCGTCAAACCCTCTCCCTCCCCCAACAAATCTAGTTCTAAGCAGAAAGCGACCAATCCTGCCACCATGTACAACCCAGCGGCCCTTCTTACCATCTCGGAAGCCCAGAAGAATGAGCTTCGCCGCGCTTTTGACATGTTTGATACAGCAGGAACTGGACGGATTAAGGCCCATGAGGTTCGTGTTGCGTTTTATGCACTAGGATATGATGTATCTCAGGACCAGCTGGTGCATCTTCTTCGCGAGGTGGGTGCGGATGCGACCGACGTGCTGGATTTCAATGAGTTCTTCAACGTTCTCACCCACAAAATGACACGCAAAGAGCCTCGCATGGAGTCCGTTCGGGCCTTCAAGCAGATGGACAACGATGAGAAGGGCTACATCTCATTGAAAGACTTGCGTGAGATCTCCGACTCCTTGAACATGAATCTGACAGATGATGAGCTGGTAGAAATGCTTCTCTTTGCACACCCGACCGCTTTTGGAGCGCCGGCAGGTGGCTCCTCCGAGTTCGAAGCAAAGGAGTCTTTGGCTGTGCCGGAGGCGGAGTTCCTGAAGCTTATGAAGAGGGCCAATGTATACTAGAGGAGGTTGTGTTCCGCTGCGAATATGAATGACGGAGGGCTGAATCCTCAGAGTTGGGCGACTACTACCATGTGAACTAGCTCACATCACATCAATTTCTGGAGCGTACATCATTTCAATGGATCCGGTGCTAACTACACATCAATCATCCTTCTCCCTGTTCTTTTTTTTCTTGTGATGATTTGAGAAGTGTGGGAACGACTAACAGTTACCCACTTCCTTTGCCGTGGCCCCTCCTCGTCGGCCTTGATCGCCTTGCTGGGTAACGAGCTGCGGGTGGGCTACGCCATGTCGGTGCTTGGGGTTTCAAGCTACTTCCTCTGGTCACAGAAGGGCACCACTGTTCTTCCCCTGGTGCGTGGAAGCGGATTTCTCGTCTCATTTGCCCACTCACAGACCTTTTATCACCATCACGTCCTCTCGGCCGCCCATGTAGCTTGCCCGGTGCGGTATCGCTCACTCTACGGAAACACCATTGGCTTGAAAGCCATTGGTGAGCGCCATGTGAGCACGCGAATGTTGGCCCCCGACCCTGTGACAGGCGCAGTGCGTCATGCTGTTGATTTGCAATTCCGTCAACACTTTCTCCCCAACGTGGATGTCGTAAGCCTACGATGTACGGATGAGTCCAACTCGCTTCCGACTGAGCTGACTCCATTTGAACTGGATGAAAGTGGTCTCATTGAAGAGGGAACGGAGCTGATCTTGTGTGGGATGGAGGCAGTGGAGGAGCGGGCCAACCCCAACGATGACGGCCTGACGTTGGTGAAGCGAGAAATCGACGCGGTGTGCAAGGCAGCTCTGGTGTCACCAGACTACGGAACCGTCTGCCTCACCACGTTGGAAACTGCAACGGCGGATGGAAGGACGATTGAACTTCCTCTCAGCATGTGCGGAGGACCTGTTCTCCGTAAGTCCTCACGCAAGTGCGTTGGGGTCATTGTTGCCCGTGCAGTGTTTGCTGCTCCACCTCGTGATACCCACTTGGGATCACTTTATCAAGATCCGTACTTGGATCTCTCAGCCCACGGCATGCTGGCGGATGCTGCCATAAAAGCAGCCTTCGTTCCTGTGGCGGAATTTCGCCAACCACTTCGACGCACGGAGCTGTAAACTGCCATACTGATCTCCCCATCGTGCTCTCCAATGAAGGGAAGTCACATATGACTCCTACATCTCATTATCTACTAGTACTACTGCAACAATGCCCACTCGCATCCAACTTCACTCACTCCTTCATCAATACAACAACCAATATTCATAGCGCTTCTTTCCCACCTCACATCGTCATCCAGTGTTCTGTTTCCATCGTCCAATCTTTAACAACGAAGGCTTTGTAGTCGTCCCAACACCAATTTCGTTGGCGTCTCATTAATTTCCCACACATCCTTGCCGCTCGATTAGCTGTCACCGTCACACTTCGACATGGCATCTACGCCTTACTTATGGCCATCATTCACTGGCACACCTGCCTATTCTTCGTTTCTAAGAGCTCTCCCGCTGTTGGTCTTCATACTGTTTCTCCCATCAGTACCCACAGTGGCGGCAACCACCATCATTCTTCCAACTCTCATGGATGGCCTTTTCGCCGCAAATGTGAACACGGAAGTAACATTTTACGCATTGGGACTCAGTTATGCCGCTCGCGCTCCTGCAGGAAGCATTGTTACGTACTCCATGACATCTACGTGGGCAGCATCGTCAGCAATCCTTAACTCATACAGTAGCATAAGTACAACCACAAATGCCACTGCGCTGTTTGGACCTGCTGGAACTATTCCATTCAATATACTACAGGAAAGTTCGCCTGCCGACAGTAATTTGCTCGTATTCTCACCATTAGCTCAGACGATGTGGACGTCTCCTGCGAAGGGTAACGCGTACCTGCCATTTGTGATGTTTACGATGCCCTCCGAAGGGAGTCAGGCTGCAGCATTGATGGCATTCTTTGCCTCGTTTCCCCAGTTTCCACTGAAGCAGCTGATTGTGACGACGAGCAGCAATGGGATTGGAAATGCTGCCTATGCGGTGCTGACTGACTTGTTGAAGCGAGTGGATGTGACACTGAGTCGCGCAACGTCAGCAAGCCAGTACACGTCCATGGTTGCATCTGCCCCGCAGCTTATTTACATGGTGGGTCAAACTCCTTCAGACTCCGAACATGGCTACTTCGCTGATTCCAGCACGTGGGCTACGAATGTGCTCACGGACAAGACACTTGGTGCAGCAAACACGTCATTAGGGTTCACCTTTGAGCTGCTGACTCTCGTATTAGCATCTGTCACTTCTACACTTGGGTCTACTGCACCTGCAAAGGGTTCTGGTGTTCTCCCTGAGAATGAGTTTCATACGTCACCGTTTCCAGGATCTACTTCCACGGAGTATCAGGTGTCTACTGACTTCCAAGCAGCTCAGGGTACTTCCACCAACCCTGCGTGGCAGCAAGACATGACGATGGCTGGCTGGGTATATGGAACTGCATTGATGACGTCATTTGCCATGTACAGTGGACCTCCTGCGACGTCGAGGGAGACGTACTTCGACAATTTTGTTGCTGCTCAGTCTGGCTTTCTTGTGTCTGACCTGTTCATTGGTTCGTATGGGCCTTCCAGTACAAGTTGCAGCAGCTTGGCTGAGGCGCATGGAGCAGTGTGCGCGTGTCACCAGGCCGGTGTGAACACCTTCATGTCCACCTTCACTCGGAGTGGGTCCACGTATGACACAACTGGCTTCCCCAACTTTGTGTTCCAATATGGACTGAGTGGGTGTGGCAGTATTTATCCTGTTGCAGCTACTTCTGAGCCGTACGTGAAGTTTCTGCAGAGTCTGTTTCGGCAGCAGCTGATTGGGTTCAACACACAGGACAACACGGAGGTGTCTTCGATGTGTGATGAGGTGATGCAGGGCCTTTCGTCCTTTGGTCACGTTGTGACGAGCTGCATCAGTACGACATCAACATCTGCTGGCACTGCGCTGGGCACCCAGCTGTCGACGTATGTGACGAATGGACTGATGGGTGTGATCCCTGACGCTGCTGTTGCGTCAGCCTCTCTTGGGAGTACATTTGTGCTTGACTTCATCCCTGAGACGACGCAGCCACTGATATCACAGGCGAACCTTGTGTACCTGTCTTCGATGCTGGATCTGTTTCACTACGGGAAGAGGATGGGGCACCTTCCATGGAGCAGGTGGACATGGAGGCCATTGAGAGTGTTTGTCACGGGAATGCCATAAATAATGGGAGGGGTCTAGTCGTTCTGGCAATGGAGTTCGTTGAATGAATGTTTGATACAGTGTTGATGGCGCAGAGCAGTACGCTGCTAGTGTTGAGTAGTTGTTTGAAGTGATTGCTGTGAACTTCGTGAACTGTTTGTTTGGTTGTAGGTTATTTGTCTGTTTTTTTTTGAATGGTTTCGTGGTAAGCACTTTTTTGATGGGATGCTCGAATGTTCACAAGGGTATTTATTCCAGGTTGTTTTTTGAGACGGTATGTGTAGAATGTGGGGTTGTAATTTTGCTGTTGTATTCTAAGGTTTAATGTCGATAGCAACTAAGAGTGTTGTGTACATTACAGAACAAAAAGAAAGTGCAATCATCGGTGATATTTCCATTTCTTAAGGGTTGCTATGAGTGGTGTTGTCGTGACGAAGAAGAAGGATGCACAATGTCTTTGTTTTTATC